>CAMOHE010054696.1:81682-174204 GCA_946598075.1 Artocarpus hirsutus | reverse complement strand
AGTTAAAACGGGTGAAAATCATAAAATTTTCCCTTACTCGGTCGGCCTTTCGGTTCCCTTGGTTCGGCTGGCCGAACTGCACAGTTCGGCCTGCCGGAAAGCCAAGTCTGGTCGGCCGAACATTCCCAGGTTCGGCCTGTTGGTCGGATGAATCCGGCCTGTCGATCCTATGAATCCGGCCTGCCGAACTCGAAGTTCGGCCTGTCGATCTGGAAAAATTCTAGAAATTTTCACGCACGGGTCTCGGCATTCCGAATTTCAAATTTTCAAATCTAACCTGTTTTCTCAATTCCCAGGCATGGATAATCATCAAAAACAATAGAAAATCATAATAAAACACTTTTTAATGATTTAAAACAAGTTTTAAACAAGATTTTTGCAAAAATCCAAAAATAGAGAAAATAGAGAAAAAATGAAAAATCTTGATTCTAATCCGTTTTTGGTGAAATAAAGCTTCAATCCTAGTTAATCCAAGTTACTCTAAGCTAGATCAAAGCTTTTCTAGACTTAGAAACTCTTAAATTTCAAAATGCAAGAAAATTTAAAAAATTGAAAAACTTTAGAAATTTTAAAAACTAACCTTAAATCGAAGCTTGAATCGAGTTTGTAGTTGCTCAATCGCGTTCCCGAGCCTTCAATCCACAATCCCGAAGCTTGAAAACGAAATTTGTTTCAAAAATTTGAGAGAGAGAATGAGAGAGAGAGTAAACCGAGAGAAAGAGAGAGACGAGAGAGGAGAGAGAGAAAATGAGAGGAAATGAGGAAAGAGAGAGAAAGAGTTAAATAAATAGAGGAAAAGAGAGAAAAGTAATTGCACAAAACTATGTGCAGCAATACACTGTTTTCAAAATCAAATTGCTTTATTGAAAATTAAATTAACAATTAAAAACAATTTAGAATAATTAAAAATCACTAAAAGAGTAAACTAACACAAAGCTTCTTAATTTTCACAAAATAATCAAATTAAGGTCAAAGCACTCATCATGGCACACTAATTCGTCATTTTACACTCTAATATCATTTAATCAACTTTAGGGTGTTACAGGTAGACTCGAAACGAAGGAGAAGGTCTCTCTCCACCTCTCCCCACTCTCATTCTCTCCCTTCAACTGAACAAAGAATTGGAGCTCCCCTCCATCTCTTTCCCTCCCTCCCTCCTCCCTCCTACGAAACATACCCTTAGTTCCAACTGCTTTCTTGTCTTTTTCCATAATATTCAACTTCAACGTCGTATGACCTTGCCGTTTTATATCTCCTGGCAGCCTCGTAGCAGTCCATGATCATCGGCTGACCAGTGCTACTACTGATCGAGTACTTCATAACGTACGGATTTGGCTTCACACATTCATTGCTATTCCTAACCTGCGGATTCGGCTTCACATATTCACTGCTATTCGAATTTGGTCCACAAAACTCCCCAATAAATTCAGGCCTCTTCAATATTTCTGACCCATAGCCACGGGGCTTCACAGCTTCAGTACAATCACTGATCTTCAAATTCCACCCGTACGGCTTCGTTGAATCAGTACTCCTTGGACCTCCTTTCATATAGTTATCCAAATCCTCCTCATGATCACTGCGGCAAACCTTAGGACTTGGCCTAATTGGTGGTTCATGCCAAATCACATTCCCATGCCAATCGTCCGCCCCCCTCCTAGTCCTCGTACTAGTCGCCGCTGCTGTATTCTCCATAGCTATTACCACTCTTGTAAACGCCGTACTCGCCATGGCAAGGATTAACCATCGGCCAGCTGAAAATGGAGCCGTTTTGTGGAATGATCACGGGCTGACCGGGATTCTATCCAGAAGTACTACCGTACGGTGTCACACGTTCATTGCTATTTAAATTTGGTCTCCAAGGCCTCGACCGGCTGTACGCGTCGGAGATTCCGTACGATCCGTAGTCCCTCACCACCATCGGATTGGCCTTGTTCAACAAATAATCGGTAATCGGAGGAAAGAGGATCCCCTCCGTTGCATCCTTCTTGATGTAGCTCTCGTCCGCGTTGGCGGGGTCTCCCATAAGTTGACAAGAAATGTTAATGATTTTTTTTTCTTAATTTTATTCTTCTTTCTTCTTGTAGATTAAAGTGTTGGAAGTTATGTTCTTCACATAGAGAAATATTTGTGCTTTTTTTGGGGGTGATTTAGGGAAACGATGCGATTCGGAGATTAGTCACTTCTAGTTTACGTTGAAGGATAATTAATAGGGGCTGCTTTTATATTACTGGATTCTCTTAGGTTAATATTCCATTGAAAGAAACAGTACTCATAAATGTTGTTCGGCCAGTCAGTATTCATGAGTATGCTTAATTAATAAATTTATTTTATACAGTTTTCATATTTTTATATAAATAAAATATTTGAGCATGAAATCTTTGTCAAGTATGTAGGAAATAAATATGATAAATTAGGATCTGGATAATCAAGATATGAAATAAACAATGTTAAAATTTTTACACTTATTTTCTTAATATTTAACTCCAAAAATTTTATTTCAATCAACTGCCTTTGTAAAATCAATTTCTACATCAGTGACACTGCACACGCGTAGCTCATGCAACAAAAAATCTGAAATGCAAATCAAATAAAAAGCTATATATAGATATAAAACCCACTTTATTTAGAAATTTGCTTATCACAAAGCTTGACAAGTACAACCATTTACTATTATATTATCGATATCAAAAGCCCATCAATATTGATAGGCGATATGCATATATAAGACCACACACTGTTATATATCATAACGGACTTCATCACGCACCAATCGCTCAACTGACTCTGGTATAGAACCCAATACATAAATCCAAACATATATATACCTATATGATCAGCACATATATATGTATATGTGATTTTTCAATGATTTTTCAAGTCAATTACTTCAACTACGTATGACCGTACCCTTATACCTCCTCGCAGCCTCGTAGCAGTCAATCACCGGCTGACCAGTAGTACCATCGATCTGGTACTTTGGTCCATACGGCTTCGCAGCTTGATTAATAGTGCTCTTCCAATCTGATCCATAGGTTCCGTACGGCTTTACGGATTCAGTGTTCTTCATGTCTGACCCATAACCATACGGCTTCACAGAGCCACTGCTCTTGTAATCTGATTCATAAGTGCCGTACGGCTTCACAGCTTGAGAAGTACTATTGAAATTCAATTCGTACGGTTTAACAGACTCGGTTCCGTACGGATTCACAGGTTCGGTCCTCGTACCAGCTCCTCTCAGGTAATCTACAGCCTGGCCGATGTTACTCGTCGGCATGCCAAGTTTCCCGATGCCGTTGCTAGTCGGCTTCGTCGAAGACCAGCCGCCATCGCTGGCGTAAACAGGGCTAGGCCTAATCGGTGGTTGATCAATAGGCCGAATCATATTCACATGACTCGGCTTGTGATTATACTCCTCATCGTCGTGGTCCTCGTCGCTGCTGCTATATCCCCCATAGTTATTGCCAGTCCTGTAATCGCCGTATCCACCATAGCCAGGAGTAGGGTTCGAGGAAACCGTCGGTCGGCCGAAAGCGATGGCGTTTTGCTGAGTACTGTACCGGTTATTATTATTAGGTTTGCTTGCCTCGACCTGGACGCCGGTGAGGAAGTCGTTGACTTCCTGAGGACGAGTAGTACGGTCGTAGTACGACGGGCTGGAAGGCCTCGGCTGGTACTTGAATAATGTGTAGGCGTAGTCGTGGTCTCCCATATTCACAAAAACTTTGAATGATTTTTTTTTCTTTTAAATTTTCTGCTTCTTCTTACAGATTAATGTGTTAGAAGTTGTGAGCTTTATATAGAGAAGTTGTAGTGTTCTTTGAATGGTGACTCAGGTAAAATAACGATGCTATTTTGAGATAAGTCACTTCTAGGTTACGAAGGAGAATCAGGTACCTTTTTTTTTTTTTGGCCCTTTCAGGCATATTTTTTCTTTACACGATTCTCTTGGGCGGTTAATCTTCCATTGCATAACAGTACTCATCAAGGGTTGAGCTACACACCGCGCGCTGGAGTGGTGTGATATCTATTATTTTTCTAACAGGTATTATTATAATTAAATTAATATTAGTATATCAATTAAAATATTTTTGTTTCATTTAAAATCTATTTCACATTATTTATTTTTAGTTATTTTTAAATTTTTTAAAATTTTTTTATACCTATTTAATATATTGACAAAATACTCTTAGAACTTTTATTTAATTACAAAAAAATCATTTGGCATTATTAGACTCAAAGTCTCCGAAGCAAGCTTGATTGCCACGTGCTTCCATCCCTTTTGTACCGTGTTTCTTTTCTTTTCTTTTTCTTTTCCTTTTCCTTCTTCTTCTCTCTCTCGTCTCTCCCTTTCTCTCCCTGCTCTTCATCTTCTCCCTTCTCCTTCTTACTTCCACCATGGCTTAATCAAGGGAGATCCAAGAAGAAAATTAAATAACACTTTCAAGCTATTTTCTCACTAGATTCACAAAAAAAAAAATCAAGGATTTTTGCAAGCAAAATCACTAATTTTCTTCAAGCTTGAGGCAAGGGTTTCTAAGCTAAAACTTTGATTTAAATTTGTGTTTTAACATAAGATTTGTGAAAAATGTGTGTTTGATGTTTGTGAGTAATTATACAATATTTTTGAAGCTTGATTTATATAGATCTTTGTTTAAAATGCATTTTTGAACTAGTTTTTATTTTTTGTTTAGATTTGCATGTTGAGTATGAAAATTTTAAAAAAGATGATCCATATGTGTTTAAGTATGATATTTCATAGTTTTTATACATTTTCTATTTCTTGGAAGTTGATAAAAAGTGTCCGATTGAATTGTAAAGTTTAACACCCTCGAAAATGGAAAACTAGATTTCCAGAAATTCTTCTGTCGGCAGACCAGACTTGTTATTCCATAGGTCGGACCTGTCAGTAGGTTCAACAGGCCGAACCCTATAGATCGACAAGCCAAACACTACTAGGTTCGACAGGCCGAACCCTCTAAGCTGGCAAGCCAGACTTTACCAAACCAACAGGCCGAACCTTACATATCGGCAAGCCGAAAGAGAGGCCCGAAATGTGTAGTTTAATTAGCAAGCTGATCGACAGTCTAAACTAATTTGTTTTTCATCGTTTTATGTTACGAAATGTTCCAAGGATTTCAAATTAATGATTATAGCATACTAATAAGAATAGATGGTAAATTAACATGATTATAGATTCTAAATTAAGTTACTTGTTTTATACACATTAGGATAACGATATATTTGGAGCTTACATGGTGAACTTGGTTTTGTAAACTAGAAGTTATCAGTAGTATATTGGCTAAGAGATAGGGAATCTATTAATCATCTTTTGTAAGGTTTTATGGAATTAAAATTGGTTCTTTACATTGCAAGATATATATATGTTGAACTGTTATTATATGAATATCACTTATAAAACAATAACATGAACTCGTCCTGTAATGTACAGCAAGTAACAAATTGATTTGACATGTATTAAATAAATTGAGAAGCATGGTTAGGAACTATACTCTATACATAACAGTAGTGGTTAAGAGAAGAATGGTAGGACATGAAGAGAGCAGAGGTTGCGTCTTTCTACATGAATACCCTAAAAGGTAAAATAGGGGAGTTGATGACACTCCCTTGGGTCGAAAGTCCCAGAAAGTACTATATAGGAATCAACTTGGTGAGGATCTGGGGCTTGATGTCCCCCCATCGGACACTCATGAAATAATTTAAAGTGGTCAAGTACGCCCATTTGGGTTTCATTGAGTTGAGTAATGAGATACTCCATCAAAATGTGGATAACTAGGAACATTGATGAATTATGATGTATGTATATACGTATATGTATAAAACTTGGTAATAATTAACATAAGATATCCATGAGAAGTGATCATAATGAATCTCATAAGATAAATAATGTTGAAAACTAACTAATTATGCAGGTATTAATGTGACAATGATAAAAACCTAAAGGTGAGTAATGGTTTTTCCTACTGAACATGTTGTCACTTATTCCCTTATATTTTCATCTTTCAGGACTCACAAAATGTGAGGTGGCAAAGAAAGCTATGTATCTGTATTTAGTTGGAATCTCTTCTTTTACTGAAAATGCTCTTCTTGATAACGTAATCATCGTATGTTACTTTTCTCTGACTGTATTAAGATGTATTGAGGGTTGAAATAATGATGATGATAGTTTTATATTATTAATTTAAAGGTGTTACATTATACTGTGTTTTGCTGTTGTTTATATTTTTATTTTAATTTGAGAGTTCTCATTTAAGTCCTGGAAAAATTTCTTTTGAAGTTTTATTTTTATTTTTTAATCTTTATTTAATTTATTAAAAACTGTGAACTCCTACTTAAAGGCGTTACAAGTGGTTCAATATTATATATAAAATTTTCTAAAAATTAAATTCCACACGCTAAAATTACATTTTGTCTCCTTGGCATTATATTCCGTTCCTCCTGAAGTTCTATATCTCTTGCATTTAATTTTTCTTGACAATATTATTATACATTCCGCTCCTCTGACTAAGTGTTTTCAGTCCGTCTCTAATCGGCCAGTCAGTTTTCATGCATGGACGTGGATGTCGTCTCCATTATTCTACTTAGTGGTAGCCCTTTTTTTTTGGATCTTGCGCTGCGTTTGAACCATAGGCGAATATTTTTCAAATATTGATTCCAAAAACGATAATACTATATATAAAAAATGACCTTTTATTCCTGAGGTAAACGTTATGGTCCATACCTTCTTCATATAATTGCTAATTCCTCACTGAAAGAGAACTTGAAAGCACTTAAATATCACAAATCATCTCATGACTTTATGTTAGTGGGAGACTCAACCAAGTGGCCACCAATTTCTTTTCTTTAATTTTTTTTTTTTTAAATGAAACGCATAAAGAGAAATACAACACACAAGATTCAAAGGTATAGATCAATCAAATAAAAAAAAATTAATATGCCAGTTATGTTTATCCGAGAAGGGAAAACAAAGGGTTGGATGAGAGAGCTACAAAAGAAAGAAGGCAACATAAGCTTTCATTTCTTGGGGTCTAACATCGGAAGGAAGCAACCCTAGTAAGGATGTTATCGATTTTTATCATGACAGTACTTGCAAGTGTTATTGAATCTGGGCATGTACAATTATTTTTATTTTTTTTATTTTATTTCTACCTTTGCAGTAAGAAAAATACTCTTTGATACTTGGGACTTGTTCCTAATTATGGCCAGACCTCCTCAAGATTCTCGTACGTATAAACTTGTATTAAAGTTACATCAAGTATCAATACTTTTCCTAGGAGACAGCCAATCAAGGATCAATTCAGATTCTGTCTTTTTTTGAAAAAGAAGAAAAAAGCAATCTTAAAGAATCCCATTCTTCCCTGTCATCATGTAATCAATATCAATCTGCTCTGGTTTCCATTTTCTTTCCCATTTGCGTGCAATCCGTTGTTGTACGCCATCAAAGTCAAGAAAATAAAGTTAAACCACATTTGCTTTACACCCGGCCTCTAGAGATAACGACGAACACAATTTCTGGTGCTTCAAGATTGAGCCGCACATTTGGGTTGACTAACGAATATCTTTCTTATCAAGGAAAAAAAAAAAGAAATAACGA
Organism: Artocarpus hirsutus; assembly: GCA_946598075.1. Classification (NCBI taxonomy): domain Eukaryota; kingdom Viridiplantae; phylum Streptophyta; class Magnoliopsida; order Rosales; family Moraceae; genus Artocarpus; species Artocarpus hirsutus. The sequence continues at coordinate 166,592 of CAMOHE010054696.1, read as the reverse complement.
ATATGCTCCAAATGTCCAGCTGTGTGCCCAGAAGAGATCATAATACATTCTCTTATGAGGTCCGTAGCGACGAAATGTTTCGTTAGATGCTTACACACGTATATAGGCTTTGTCTACAGTCCTCCCGTACTTGCACGTGACATAGTGAGTAAAATAGTAATGATATTTATTTAACATAACAGATTATAACACCATGAAATTTATAGCCTGTTTAGTTCATTGATTCGAATTGAAAGTTTAAATTAAAATTTAAAGATTTTCAATTTTTGTGGGAAAAATATTGTAACAAAACCAGTTTGAATCAAACCAGTAATAATAACCAATTAGTTATCCCAACAATTATTACACCTCTAAAATGTCAGTATTGCGTTGAAAAAATGTCACGTTACGTGTCTCAATATGTTACGTAGAAGTGCCATAGAGAGAGATCAGAATACAAATCAATTTAGGACCAAACATAGCTTAAAACCAACGCATTCAGACCAGTAGATTCTAGATAGGGACACAAGCTCCTAAAAAAGATAGTTCCACATTCTGTTCTTATCAATGCAAATATAACTAGAAACAGCAGCTAATTATAAGACTGGTTCAATGTTCATGATCAACTATTCTCCAACATGTGCATCTATTAACCAGATGATCTACCAATTCTACTTCATATTTAGTTCAAAACATGTGTATATGTGTACTTTTGCACATAAACCTACTTCCACCAAGGAAGAGGGGAAAAAAAATTCATAATTTACCATACTAACGAAGAGGACTTTTTTTTGCTCCTCGAAACAAAGTTATCAATTAAGGCTCAAATGCTGGGACTTCATGGGAAGGACCATACAGTGCCTTATATACAGTTCTATCAATGACACTCCTATAAGGATCCTCTTCTCGCTTCTTAAGTAGGTATGCTAGACAGTTTTCTACTTCAGACTTTATCTGCGAGTACAACTCATTTGCATTATCTCTGTCTTTCAGGATGTTTTGTTTTCCCTTTGTTTCTATGGGCTTCCCAAAGATGTAGTAATATCGGCCGGGCAACTTGGGCAAAAGGCCCGGGACAAAGAGGACTTCACGAGCAACTTCCCCTTTTGATTTGTCCCTAGAAACCAAGAAAATTGCCTCTCGTAAAAATAAATATTTTAATGTCATCCGGAGTACTATAAGTGGTCATATTAAAAAAGAAATAATGGTGATTACCTCACTCTTATAGTGCTGCGATTAGCCTGTCGAATGTAATCATTTATTATAGGCATCTTCTGCAAGTCATTGTAGTCAAGAACCAACTGCCATGTTGAATTTAATAACCAAAAGGAAGTAGGATCATACTGATTCCAAAAGCAACTCTCCGAAATTCTCATTTATCAAAAGTAGAAAAGGCCGAGAAAATGAGTTAGTTATCATAGGAACAAGATTGTTTTATAAAGGAATTATCTAAGCTTACTTCAAGCATATCATCTTCTCCAACAGCTCCAAATGGTACAATTGTGGCGCCAAAGCGAGCTGCCATTCTGACAAATTCCGGTTGTTCAGGCCAAAACAACTTGTATGCTTCGCCCTGTCAACAATAGAGACGGCATAGAGTAACAATGAGAAACCAGAGAAATTTAAAATGACCAGTTTTTAGTCTTAGGAAAAGAAATATTCCAAACAAACATGAGGACAAACCTTGTAATGTAGAGCCTCACGTGCACCCCCAGGATAAAGGAGGACATGTGATTTTGATGAAAGCAATTTGAATAGATTGCTGGCTGTGACAGGTAATGCACCAAATATTCTGAGCCAGTCAGCCATAGAAAATTCGGGTGACGAACTCTGGAAACTGGACACAAACAATTGAGGATGTGCAACGCCACGAAGCACTATATTTTTCTGCCGCAAATATTCTTCAACTAGTGAATATAGTTCAAATCCCATCATGTTGTGATACCCAACTAATAATACCGGACCTTCACTAGGAACACCAGAGAGACCTTTCACTATAGATCCATCTTCCAATGTAGAGAACGTTACCGCACCACTTGCAATGCGAAGGATTCTGCCATTCAGGTTTAGCTATATTCTAGTCAAACATATACCAAAAATTTTTTATCATGTCAAATTCCAAGAAAAGAAGTAAGATAAAGTTCTCTGTTGAATTACGCAATCAATTCTTCAAATGCATATTCGAATTCTTTCCTACTAGGGGGAAGAAAATCTGAGACGAAATCATGCCTCCTCGAGCGGCGGTATTTGCTAGTCCCTTTTATAATTGTCATCAAACTAATGCCATCTTCCTGGAAGATATAACAAAAGTTGTAGTCAGTCACACAAGAAACATAGCCATAGAAAATAAGTTCCTCTACAGATGTACGAAATTTATGGTGAAAGATTTTCCATAAAGGTGAAAAGTAAGATGGCTAATTATTAAAAAAAAAAAAAAAAACCGGATTTAACATGATACGTATATCCATAATTCACCGTTACAGAGCACGTAACTTATCTAGGTATACTTTATATATGGTAAAAAAAAAAAAAGGGCATGTAATGCTCAAGAATATTTATCCCCAGTGCAAGTGGAAAATAGCATCCATATTCTATGCCCTCTAGGAATATTCACAACTTTGATAGCTAATGCAGAGTATAACAATTTATCACACAAGTTTCAATATGTTCTAACTACTGTCTCCAATTTCTGTTCCAATTTTCACTATGATTTTGGCCTTAGAAACAATTAAAATAAGATTATCCTTGACTTGAAAAACCAAATATAAATATTACATTCGGAGTCACAAAATGTGTTAATTAGTGAATAAAGAGAGTTGCAAAAATGTTGAAATAATCAGAATCTGCACTAGTTTGGAAGCATATAATGATGACAGTAAAAATGGTCTATGTGCGGCAAAAAACAGATTACAATATATGCATGTATTAACCTACCAATAAAAAGGTATGGCCGTTGTCCTTGAAGTGACGGACCGTGCAATTTTGTAGCGATTTGCTTAATCTTTCAGCTTCATCTCTGCTTGGGACCATGTTATCCTTACCACTGAAAGACATAATTTAAAATTAAGGTATCCACGGAAGTTAGAGAAAAGGATGTATGAGAAAGCCTTTAACACATCTTAGAGAACTATTATCCTACCAACCTAATTAATAATCCAATCAAATTAGTAGTGTATCAGAAAAATATAACTCATGGTTTGACGTACAACTAAGATTGGCAAACGTGCAGGGACAGGGACATATAACAAAAATCTTGATATAACACAAAAAAAAAAAAATGAAATAAATGAATGATAAAAGAAAGTGACAACAAATATTAAGCCAGCCTTTCATCAATCAAAATATTAAGCAAGCTCACAACGTTATTAGTAAATACATAACTAGAGTGTAACAGTTAGGATTAGAGATAGAACCATGAATTAAAAAGATCCATTTACACTTTTTAAAGCAATTTATCAAAAGTAGAAGAGAAATATAATCATCTACAGATGCCAAATGAAAAAAGGCCAAATAGATTCTAGTGTGTGAAAACCTGGCAAGCACCAGCACTTCAGCTTTAACAGCATGGAGACGGGAATTTGCATAAGCAGCAGCTGATTTAAGCAGCTTCAGCTTCCAAAGAAGAGTATCTCTCGGTATAATATTGGACAGAGACTGTAAATGAAATTGGAAAGCAAATATGAAACGAAAGCCAGGAAATTCATCAAACCAAACGTAGATTATATTAAAGTAACAAAAAGGAGGAAATAGAAACAAAACAAAAGGAAAACAAGATGATTTTTCAATACAAGGGAATGCAATTTACTAAAAGCAGATACGATTGCCAAAGAGGAAAAAGTTGTTAGAGATTCTTACTGAAAGGCATGGTAACATAGCAGTGAGGTTCTGAGACATTTTCTCAAGCCTGTGCATTGGAGGAAGCTTACTTTCAACATTAACCATTGCCATCTTTGTTGGATCACCTGATGCCATGAAAGTGAAATAGCAATTTAAGAATTAAGTCTTCAAAATGACATTTTCAGAATGATCTGGAGATGGATCATTTATATATAACTGAATCAACTCTTATCATTATTTGCATTCTTTTCAGAGTTGACTGTGATTATAAGTAGTTTACATTCTGCTATAAAAGATCATATATGTACCTATAATATAGCTGAGAAGATAAGGAACTGTGGGGTGTAGTGCATCAGGCATAGCCTCCAAAATGGGGAAGAAGGGCTGCAGTTGAGAGCGGCCAAACGAAGTAGCTAAACAAGAAGCACCAAAAGTGTTGGTATTCTTTGATGTCATTTACCAACCAAAGCTCATTAAATAAAAACATATCGTAAAAAAAAAACCTGGATTTATTAGTACAAGTACTAGGTCGATGAAGGGATTTCGAGCAGCAACGGCAAGAGATAAGCATCCTCCAAAGGAATCTCCCACCAAATAAATTGGTTTGTTTGGAAAGGAAGCATGTTCAAGCCTAACAGTTTTTTCGACAAATTTTACCAGCCCTTCATACAATAAAATCCACCTAATTAATATGAAAGCATAAATCAAACAGATAAGATTGAGAATAATACAAGCCATACTCCCTAAAGTGTGACACACTCTTGTGTACATGGACGGAAAAAAATCACTTGGAACAATTTAATAGTTCTGAAGATAAATATGATATCAACAAGTCAACGTCAATATTGTTACAATAATTATACCAATAGTAATTTGTAAAAGTACATTATGCAGGCACGCACATATCTATAAGATTACAACCTTCAAATGGTGTTCGATCATTAGCCGGAATATGCAGGCACCGAACCTCAAAAAACCTGCATTTTGTAGACGTATACATTAGAAATCATTTCCGCAGGTGGACCAAAAAGCAATTGTCCAGCAATGTCAATTTTCTATTAACAGGGCAGTGACTACTAAACGGTTTGATCAACAAAAGAGCAATTTCCATTATGACCATTGAAGCTTGGAAATGCATGACAAAAGAAAAGAGAGAATGTTTTGAACCGTCATGTGAGGTTGGAGCAGGAACGTGAAAAGAAAATCACCCAAATTTGGGCCCACTAACTTAATCATGTAAAAGGATAAGAATATGCTCTTAAAGGAATTCATTTTATCTCAAATGCTTCTAGTAATGTTCAGTTAGACCAAACTTCCAGCCTTACCATCAGATATTATCATTGCACAAGCTGTTTTATCTGAAGTACAATCACAGCTGAACATATTACTTTTCTAGAGACAAAAATTAATATAAAACTTACTTTCCAAGAGCTTTGTGGTGCAGAATGAGGCCCATCCCAGTACCATCCATTCCTGATTGCACCAACGCCAAAAATGAAAATTTTCAAATTAGAAAAACACAGAAGTCTAATCACTAACTAGCCTACATTTGCAAACTACCCCAAACTAACAAATTATGTACTCCTTTTTCGACATGGGATTCTAAAAAACCAAAAGAATAAAAAAATTACCAGGCAAGAACAGGAGAACTGGAGCACACTTTAGAGGACGCCCGCATGAAATGGGACTAAACCACCTGGGGGGCCCACCATCAGGCTTAATCATTTCCTGTACTGCATCAAAATAATCCTTGACAGTCTCAGTCCCATACCCATCATCCCAAAACGGCTTCAACTTTTCCGGAACATCATCGTTATCCTTTGCTGCAATATGACTCCTTTTATCCTCAATAGCATTACCATTCTCAATCGAAGTCTCTCTTTTCCCAAGTACAGAAGCTCCATTAAGAACTACAGAAGAAGCAGCATCTGATGACAACACAGCCGAATCTCTACCATTACCACCACCAAAACTGTGAACTCGCCAACGACAGTGCTGATAAGGCCTGTTCTGAGAGTTTAGTCCAATAAAAGTTGGTATCCTTAAGCCTGTAACTGAAGCCATGGATTCTTCTAGAAGCGATGGCAAAAATCTCCGACCCCTTTTATTCACAAACCGAGAAAAAAAAAATCGACAAAAGAGAAAAGGGCTAATATTATTATATCTCTTGCTAAAAAGGTTTCACCTTGTTCTGTTCGGGCTAGCAAATGCAAAGACTAAGAATGAACGTATAAGAGAATGAAACAGAGCAAACCCAGGTGGCAAAAATGCCAAAACTAAAACGTTATTATTGTGGGACTAACAATAATTGCAACAAAAAGGTAAAAGAATGATATACGTCGTAAAGCTCTAACATGCTTAGAGAATGAAACGCAAAAGTTTATTATGGCGCAAAGCAATCATCATTTTCAAACAACCCCTTAAATGTGAAAGCTATAAAAAGCAAGGATAGATAACAACTAGAAAGTGAATGTAAATACGACCCAAAAGGGAAGACGAAAAGAAAAAGAAAAGTAAGTTCTATTCTCCGTTTCGTAAGGAAGAAAGAAAACAAGAGGGAAGGAAAAACTAAGAAAAAAATTATATATATAAAAAAAAGATTTTGATTTTTTTTTATTTGTTCAGTGTATAAAGGTAAAAAAAATGATTCATTTTTTTTTTGTTTGGTATTGTAATAAAAATTAAAAAAATAAAAAAATTATTATCAATACAATTACTATTTTGTCTAAATATTATTTAACTATTTTTTTAATTTGACATATATTTTTTTTTAAATTTTGATGAAAAAAAGAAAAATTAGTAATTTTATTTTCTTTGTATTATTATCAAACTTTTTTTTACAAAATCTATTCATATTTAAAAAAACCAATTTTAATAAATTTCACATATCATTTCTTCTATTTATATTTTCTTTCTATTTTAATTTCTTTTCTATCAAACACTCTATTATACCAATTTTTATTTTAAAATTCTTTTAATGTTTTCTTTTCCTTTCATTTTTTCACTTATACTCATCAGAGCATTAAAAAGAGGAGTGTAAAATGGATGGACAGGATCACAAGAAAGATCAGGAAGATAGATGCTATGTGGAGAAAATTCGTTGAAAAAGTGAAAGATAGCTAACTTTGGCATTTATCAGATGTGGGTCCGAGTGGTAGTGGTGGTCGGCGGCTTGAACGGCCATTAACTTTATTACTTGATAAGAAATGGATGGACAGGATCACAGGAAAGATCAGGAAGATAGACGCTAGGGGGAGAAAATTACTTATACCCATCAGGGCATTAAAAAGAGGAGTGTAAAATGGATGGAGAGGATCACAAGAAAGATCAGGAAGATAGACGCTAGGTGGAGAAAATTCGTTGAAAAAGTGAAAGATAGCTAACTTTGGCATTTACGAGATGTGGGTCTGAGTAGTAGTGGTCGTCGGAGGCTTGATGGCCATTAACTTTATTACTTAACAGTTAGTGCAATTCCTGGTTGTGCAATGGCCACAACAACACGTGAAAAGACTCTTTGCTATATAGTTTATTGTGATTTTATATGTGTGTATGTAGCTATTTGAAGAGGAAATGAATTCAAGTCAAAGAAGTCTGAGTTGAATTTTATTGGGTGGCCCCAATGGAGCCGGGGTTGGGTCCAAGATAGGGTAATTGTTAGAGACATCTCTACTGTTGCATAACACCGGCATAACATCACATGCGGGGGTGAACGGTGTGGTCAAGTTTCTTGTTTTGTCATACTCTGTCTAGTCTAGACAGATCTACAAGAAGAGAGAATGCCTCGAAGTAAAAGGACACCGATATAGTATCTGTGAAAGGCACTCCGACGCTCAAGTCAGTGTTCTGACTGAGAAGAGCATAGGGAGAGGCAAAATAGGCTAGGGAAGAATGTCTGTACCTTTGTGGTGGAGTTGATGCTCCTATTTATTATGACTTTAGCTTGGATCCGAGCATGGACAGTGTTTGGCCTTTGACCCGGTGTACTACTGTACAGAGCCTAAGTGGCCAGTGACTGGTGTCACAATGTCCAAAGAAGGAGGATTACTCAACGGAGATCTGAGATGGTACCACATGGTGATTTTTGGGTATGATATACTATTGTGTGATCTGGTCGAGGTCCGATCATCTTGTTGGTATTGTGGAGTTGTTCCCCGTGGTTGCTTTGGTCGAGTTGGGTTGGTGCCTGGCCTATAGTAGGCTAGTGCTTGGCCTAAGATTGGAACTCTGCCTATGATCGACTGATACTAGTCCTAAGACCAGTGCTCGGCCTATGATTGGTCGATGCTCGATCTATGGTTAGCTGATGCTCAGCCTATGGTCAGCCTATGACCAATGCTTAGCATATGGTTGCTCGGTGTTCTGCCTATTGTCACGCCCCAGGGTACGGAAGGTGACATGGTGGATTAATTAAGTTAATTAAATAAAAATTTAGTTAAAAATTAGGTTTTAGAATTAATTTTATTAGTAAAAATGTGATAATTTTAAAATCGTTTATTTAAAGCAAATAGTTATAATATATGAACAAATGAAATAATAAAATCAGCGATAAGGTAACAGTAAAAACAATCAAAATATAAGGTGAGGTGAAAATTGGTCCCATCGACCCACATCTTGTGCACACACACAATACTGACAATATTACAATACAACCACAGTCCAGGATAAAAGGAAGTTAAGAATTTACATGCCTTGTTTGCTATAATATGACCTACCAAAATCTTCTACTGGTCGCAAGTCCGGACAGCGAACTCTTCTTCGATCTTAAGCCGATATCCACCAATGGGGTAAGATTTTAAAACAGATAAAACGTGAGCGAAAGGCTCAGTAGGACTATAATTTTGAAAATATTTAACTTTAAAAGAAATTTCATTAATCAAATAAATATATAGAAAAGGATCGAAACAAACAAATAAACAGATGAAAAATTAATAAAAGCTTTCCTTACCAAAAATAAATTAAATAGGTCGACCAGAAAGAATACCATTTTCTTTTCCTAGGCAAACCATATGTAAATCACTACCGTAGTAGCCCAGCTGAGGTTCGGGACCTGCCCCCAAGGTCGCATACTATACGACCCGATCTCTGATATGGCATTATGCCCTAATATATATATATATATATATCTTTTCATAATTATTAAAAATCTCTTTTACCAAATATGATCATTTACATTCATTATGAAGTTTATTATGAAATCCACCTCAATCTACTGTTTGTAGAAACATTCAACAAAATCCTTTTTCAATCAGTTATTTAAAACATTTGATAAAAATCTCTTTTAGGTCAAAAATCATTTTAAAATCAGGTTACCAAAGAAAAGGGGTAGAAGTCCTACCTCAATACTCATGCCGGTGTCCCACACCGTAATCCCGGTCCATTATGCGTTAACTCCACTGATCCACGCACAATCTTAAATGACAACTAGGTCTATTAGTATCAAACCTGAGATATCCTAGGTTATTAAATCATCTCATGGTGTCCTAGTGTGCCACTTAGGTTTATGAAATCATTTTATAAAGTTGAAATTTCAATCGGGGTTCAAAACGATAAAAACAGGTGAAAATCACAAAATTTTATCATACCCGGTCGGCCTGCCGGTCGCCCTGGTTCGGCCGGCCGAACTATGCAATTCGGCCTATCGAACTATACAGTTCGGCCTGTCGAAAAGCCAAGTCCGGTCAGTTGAATTTTTCCAGGTTCGGTCTGCCGGTCGGATGAATACGGCCTGTCGAACACTTGAATCCGGCCTGCTGAACATGAAGTTCGGCCTGCCAATCTGGAAAAATTTCATAATTTTTCATGCAGGGGTCTCGGCCTCCCTAAGCCCAAATCTTCAATTCCAACCTGTTTTCTCAATTCTCAGGCATAGGTAATGATCATAAATAATAGAAAAACATAATAGATTGCTTTTTGATGTATCAAAACAAGTTTTAATCAAAATTTTTAAATAAATCCAAAAATAGAGAAAAATAAAGAAAAATGAAAAATCTTGATTCAAATCCGTTATTGATGAAACAAAGTTTGTATTCTAGCTAATCTAAGTTCATCTAACCTAGATTGAAAGTTTTCTAAGCTTAGAAATGCTAGATTTCAAAATGCAAGAAAAATTAAAACATTGAAAAAGTTTAGAAAATTTGAAAACTAACCTTGGATTAACCTTTGATTCGAGTTTGTGGTTGCTCAATCGCGTTCCCGAGCCTCCAATCCACAATCCTGAAGCTTGAAATCAAATTTTCTTTCAAAATTTTTTTGAGAGAATGTGAGAGAGAGAGTGAGAAAGAGCGAGAGAGATGAGCGAGAGAGGAGAGAGAAAAAATGAGTAAGAGAGAGAGAGTGAGGTGAGATATAAATAGAGGGAGAGAGAAAATTAGTTGCACAAAACCGTGTGCAACAACACACTGTTTTTAAATAAAAGCTACTTGGTATTTAACAAATCATTTTATTAAAATTTAAAATAACAATTAAAATTAATCAAGAGTAATTAAAAATTATTAAAATAATCAAAAGTATTATAAGTTTAGAAATTTCATAAAGTGATCAAATTAAGTTTAAAATAATCATTATGGCACACTAATCTACCATTTTATATTCTAATAACATCTAATTAACTTCGGGGTGTTACACCTATGATATGCCGGTGCTCGGCTTAGTGTTGGTCGGTACTCGACTGATGATTGATGCTTGGCGTAAGATCGGTGCTCGGCCAAGGTTGGTCGATGTTCAGCCTAGGGTTGGCCAGTGCTTAGCCTAGGTTAGGCCAGTTGAAACCTGGCCTCTTCGGCCATTTGGTTCAAAGGGTTTTAAATTTTCGGATGGTCTTCTCATCATGAAGATTTCCCCCACAACAGTCTCCGTCAATCCCATAAGTTAAGGTGGCAGCATCTATCTTAAACCATGATAGATGAAAAGAAAGAGGCCACCATACTCATACAAATATCAAACGTGTAAGGCTGTTATTCTTGCTGTACTCATTTCATCAAATAGCCTTCGTTTTCGTTTGAAATAATAGCTATAACCAAAGTTTTAATTTTAAAGACTATAGCATACGAAAATTTTATAGTGTTTTATACTGTTTACAATTGTAACTGATTGATTAGAACTGATTTCCTAAACACCATGTTCATTGTAATAAAGAAAATTACAGTAAATAAATTTTGTTCAAGATTGACTAAATTTGTTGTTAATAAAAAATTGATTACGTTTAATTTGGTTATTTATTGTTCCAGAAAAGAAAGTAATTTATTGATATACCATGCCTACATATATATAATAATTATTTAACGTAGTATAACCATTCCATTAAAATTTTAAAAAAGAAAGGATCTATTTTTAAAGTATTTTTAATGTTTTGGCTTAAAAAAGGTAAAAAAAATTGAGCAACACTTTCAAGTCAGTTCTGAGGATGTCAAAACTTGTCCAAGAGGTGAACCGGGAAGATTGGTTGGCGTGGATCACACAGATCCCCACGCAATTAACAAGATTACGTGTGACATTTTTTTTTAAATAAAATAAAGTGATGAGTTGGTATTTTTCATCCATTAACATCACGGGTAGAGTTACATACACTACCGCCGTCTCTTAAATTTTTTTTTAATGTTGTATATAAAATCTTATAAAATTATAGTATATTTTTCTTAAAATTATACTTTATTTCTCTTAAAGTTATGTTTTGCTCTTGCTAAAGTTTTTTTATCTTTTTCATTTAATTTTCTGGGCAATGTTAGCATATCAACTGAGTCTCCTTGCAAGTTTTTCTGCCCCCTCTGTTCAATTTAATTACAAATTAATTAATTAATTAATTAATCAATCAATCCCAGACATAAAGCGGAAAGAGACAAACCAAGGTAGTCAACTGTCAGGAGCCCACCACACTAACAAACACGAGACACGTGGCACGATGAAGGCCAAACAATCATAGCCAAGAAAGGCCAACCTTTTTCATTTGCTTTACGGTTTTTCTTTTTGGTCTAGGACACCTTGGCGTGTTTATGAACTCTTTTTTTCAATTTATTTTTTTTTGGTAAAGGTGTTATAATTTACAGAAGTGGAAATGAGTTAAATTTTTTGTCCAATGTCAATTTTTTAAATGATATTTAACTGACATAGTCATGACATATCATTTAAATTTTAAATAATATCTAGTTAACTTTAATATACTTTTATTAATTAATATATCATAATATAATTAATTAAATTTAAGACACAAATTGAATAGCGCTAAATGAAGCAATAGAAAAAACTTGAGCTAAACAAACGAGAACCGTGAGAGTAACTTTCTACCTTGGTGGATTGGCACTGTTCGTGTATCGTAGTACGTTGGTGTATCTATAAGCACTCATGTACTCATCTTTGGCCGCTGACGCACGCCCCCACCCAAGAGTGATCCCAACCATTTTTTTTTTTTCATATTAAAAAAGTATATATACAAGTACTAACCTAATATTACTTCGCCTAATTCAAGTCATTTTAAAAAAAACTATTGAAACTATCAATTACAACTATAAACAATATAAAACGCTTATATATTATAATAAAAAATAAAAAATTACTATAATATAAAACTCTTACATGTTATAATTTTTAAATTAAAACTATTAATTATAGACTATTAGTTCCACAACGGCTAACAATAAGAGTAGTGCGGATTAAGAGGAAAATTCCAAACTCGGATTCCGAGATCAACTAGCTTTGTATTATTAATAATTTTTTTTTTTTAAAAAAAAAAGCGCTTTCAAACAAAACTTCATTTTCAACAAAATTCCCACAAAACAAACTTTACTAGGCTACTATTACAACACAAATAACACATTTTAAAGGTCGCTGCCTGGCAAATAAGTGCGACAACGTGCATAGGACGTTCTTTGAATAAGAGCATTAGTAACATATAAACTACGTTAGGAAGATAACAGAACACTCCACCAGAACTATGCCATAGTTGCGATAACAAATACCATCAGACACGAGTTTCCAGTAGAAAACAAAATTTGCACGACGAAGCAGAAGGTATATGTAAAGGAGAATAACCTAGCATATGGATATATTTATAACTAATTTCACAGAAATGGGATCGTCTTATTTCCGAAAAATAATTTAAAAAAATCACCTCCACAAAAGAGTTCTTCCCTATAGCTATGTATTGTGCCCCACAATACAAATCTACAACACCTTCATCATCATATTTTTAAATATGGCTCTAGGGGAATTCCCAACAGTCTATCCGTCAAATTCTCATCCACAGTCAAAAACCCTTCTATAACCATTTTTCCAGTGTCCAGCAAATGCTCGGCTACAAATATCAAAATTTATAATACCACCTTTCCAAATTGGGAAAACGCTAAAACGGGAGCTACGCAGCAGAGAGGACGCACTGTATTGTGATTAATTGCTTTTCCAAATTTACAACAATCCGATGTTTTCTGATCACCAGAGGCATCCTCAGAAGAATCAATATTTCCCAGAATTTTACATAGCACATCACCTACAACCATCAGTTACAAACCTTTAGGATAATGTTGGACAGGATTGGAATTCGATCAATATAGCTTGGTCAGATTACGACAATGATCAGGGAAAGAAGAAAAATGACAGAAAAACTAGCGAAGAAGCATCTTTAGCATAAAGATACGTGATAATGTGTTTTTCTTCTCCGAATCAACTTTTTCTAACCCATGAACACATTACCCACACACGCACGCACACTTTTCTTTATGCATAAAAAAGGGAGTACCCCGTAAATTTTTTTAAATACGACATCAAAAAGACATACTCACCTTCTCTCCAGTGTCATAAGTTACCTTCCTTGTACCACCCTATAATTTAGAACCAGATCATCAGATTTCTTCCATATGTAAGCACGGACTGTAGCTAAGCTCATATCCGGAGACAAAACCTGGAAACAAAAAAAAAAAAAAGAAAAGAAGAAGAAGAAGAAGAAGAAGAAGAAATCCATAGGTAAGCACATAATGTAGCTGTTCAAAAAGATTGAAAATGTACACTACACGACTGTGACAAAATTTTAAGCTCTTCCACATGTGAATGGCTCCCACTAGACAAATGTGCTCTCACTCGATATTTCACTCCAAATAAAAGACTTACTTCCAGTGCATTAGAAGGGCTGGCGTATAGGATTCTGTCTAATTTGCTTAAGCAAGCTAATCAAAGCAGAAATACAAAAATAGCAAAACAAAGAAGGAATGTAGGGTCTGCTTCAGAAAGTGCAATTTCCCTTGAAAAATCACAAAATTGAAGTTTTAAACCTGGCCCTTGGGGTCAATTAAATTTGTTACCTTCTGCTCAGTTGAAAAATGAAAGCGTAAACATGCATGAAGCAAAAACAGACTCGGACAAAAGAAATTGCATCTTTATAGACACAATCGTTAAATGAAAGATTTGGCCAATCTCAAATAGGACACTTGCTCGGTGACACAAATAGTCCACTTTACCACTTCATTCTTAACAAGAAAATTGCAGGATGCATCTATGACCATGGAGGAAATTAATGAATGTTTTCTTACCATTTGGACATTATTTTTCAATATAACTTTCTTAGATGAATCCAGCAAATATAAAGATCATTATCAAACAACATGATCATCATTATCATGCTTATTGTTGTTATTATAATTACTTTAATGTTTTTAAATTGTATCTCACAGTTGAGAACTGCAGAATAGACCATACATTTTCAATTTCTATGGTGTACATCCCTTAATATGCATATGCACTTGCCTAAATTTTGCATAATATCTCTGTAGGATGACTTGCCTGGTTGTTGCACAATATCTCTATGGAAGGCTTAACCTTATGCCAGGGCCTACTTCCCCGTAAAGATTCACCAACCACTGAAGATTGTAACGGCCCTCCAGCAAGACCAGGAGCAAATGTTCCATCAGGATTCAAATTATCCAATGGTTTGTCGAGGACCATCTTCTCAATAACATAATTGATAACCTGTGCAATCAAAACACCAAGCTCAGTCAATAGCAGACTATAAACAACGCAAAAGGGCATATCACTAGAATACATCAATGCAGTACAACCTACAGTGGGATGAATTTTTGCAGCTTGCAATTATACATGTCAACTTTATTAAGATAGGCTTTTAGGCATACAAGCAGCAAATGGTTCAATCTGATGCTTGGGTGATACCATTTAGCATGTCAGAGTCCCACCAAAAATATTAAACAGGTCCAGTAGTTGTTATGCACATTTAATTCCAAACCATAGCACAACTAATTACTGCAATAATTATAACTAAACAAATATTCCCCGATCAATGATACATTTTTAAAGAGGACATAGATTGACTAAAGGATTTTCTACTCAATCCATAAAGACGAATCTACGTTTCTGGAAAAATAATCTTCTGCGGACACCACTCAAAAAAAGCTTCCTTTGTAAAAGAGCAGTGAAAAGTCAGAACGTACTTTATGAATTCTCAATATACGAGGTGCACTCAATTTTCCTTGTGTGAGAATCTGAACTGTTGAACCTTCACATGGCTGAAGATAAAAACTGCACCTGTGAAAATCGAAATAAAAACTCTAGATTAACATCAGAACAATATAGCATCTTCCTAAACATAGAAACTTTTGAAGTTCGACTAAATTCTACCAAACTGAGAGAGCATCTTCTATACTAAATAGGGAAAAAACAAATAAACGACTGTCATGAGGGATCAAAGATACAGGGCCACAGAGATAAAATTTTAAGGACTCCTTAAGCATATACTAGATAAGTTGAGGTAAGAACAATCGTGTAAGGCACTAAAACAAGTGTATTACAGAGTCTTTCATGCAGAAATGCAGGTCAAGTGCATATTAAGAACCTAAAACAAAAACGACTTTCCACAAATTGATACGGTGCACGTTTGAGAGAGAGAAGAAATAGTGACTGTTGCAGTCAAAGCAATTATGATAAATGCACTTGAAGTCAAGAAAAATTACTTGGTGTTTTCTCTAGGAGGCAAGCGATTATTTAACACGCAATCCAGACACCACCATGGCAATTCCTTGTCATCTTCAGTTCCATCTACATCAGTAATCTTCTTTCTCCATGGACCTCCCTGGGAGCCCTCAGAAATAATTGAAGGAGGCGACAGCGTTGAAAACTCAAAGGGTGGATATACCATCGAGTCGTTTTCTGCATTACCATCGACATCAACTTTTGAATGGGTATGACTTCTTGTAGTAATGTCCTTCCCCGATAACTCCCCATTGGCAGAAGCTTGGTAACCAAATCTTTGCTTCCTTTTCGCTAACCAATAAGCCAGGAGTCCTTTCACAGTTTCTAGTGCAAGGTTGACCTGCAGAAGCATAAAAACATAATGCAGCAGAGGGAAAGGAACAGGGAAAGTATGACAGTCAAAGGCGGACCATAGTCACATATACCTTATCATCTTCAGGCTTCCCAGCAATGTTCAGGTCTGCTGAGTACATCTCAGCAGAGAAGCATTGTGGGGTATCCAAATGGACAGACAAACTTCCAAGCCTGGTATCCACGGTGAACCAGGCAGGAATGCTTACCTAAAATAGCACAGAAATCCAGACATAAATCACCAGGAATATTGAATGAACCAATATGTGTAGGACTAGAATATACCATCTCAAAAAGCTCCTCTTTTTTCTCTTCGAATGAAACCTGTACTTTGATCCAAAAATAAATAAATTTTGTTAATAGTTAAACACACATATCAAGAGCAAAAAACTGAAAAGACAAAATGTGAACCCATGAAAGAAAAATGGCAACCTTTCCATAATCTTCAATCACAATGCCCCTGGTAATCTCCCAAAGCTTCACTGATCCAGCAGTATCCTATCAGAATCATGTAATTTATGAAATCATATTAAGAGTGACAATATGGACATAGATCTAGATTTAAGATAGAAGCATTAAATTATAAGCATAGCATTACAATTACCTTTGTCAAGACGTGCCTTCTATTATTCAATATTTCATGTTGTACTATTGCAGGCGTTCCAGGAATTGCAAGAGTTGGTTCTTTATAAACAGGAACCTGCACAAATTCATCAAAGTATACTACTTCAATCCTGCGAACCATATCTCACGGGAAAAATTTGATGAAAGTGAGTAAAATAAAAGGTTTTTTTTTTTTTTATCAATTGCTAGATATACGAGGTTAGACAGTAAAAAGAATTCAAAACCAAAAAAGATTTTTGAAATTATTAGGTTTTTTTAATATAAAAATATGAAAAAAAAAAAAAAAAATCATACGTACGGGGCTAGAACCTTCTACTGACACCTTTGCTCTAGAAAAAGACAAGTTTCCAGCTAAGAAGGAACCGCCTCTTTGAAAATTTTTCTGAGGATTATGTGCTTCAGCAGGCCACTTGGTAACAGAAGAATCTGTAGTTGCAACCCATACGCTATCATCATGCAAAGCAACTTTAAGGACGGGGTGCTCCCCTGTGCAAAGCAAAAGACTCTCTCTTGTTGCCAAGTCTGTCAAGTACAACTGAGGGTATAAACAGAATGGGCATCAAAAGGATGAACACTAACAAGGAAAAGGTAATTGAGAAAGAGAAGCCAGCGGGTAACAAGATATTCATTTAGATAAATTTTCATTGAGGTGCACTCACAGATTGATCTCTGCCACCACTATATACGTGACTGAATGTTGGAGAACTAGCAAGTGCCCACACAGAATCTGTGTGTACACCATAGGAATGCACACATCGCTGCTGACCAAGATCCCATAGCCTACAAACAGATATAGAAATTTAATCAAACCACAACAATAGCACATTCAAAGTTCTTATTTGGTTCCATTCAAGTACAAATACAAACACATGCAGGCTTAAAACAAATCCAGTATAATGAAATAGAAAGCTATTAGGATACCTACCTGATCATTGAATCCGAGGATCCTGATAAGCAATATCTGAAACCCAAAAAAAAATGAAAAAGAAACTGAATGAAATTCATTTTAGATTGTCAAATAACCAGACAATACGTCAACTCCTACAGTAAGTATCACGTAACATATTTCCTAATGGTAATCAATTAAAAAGATTTTCAATACCAAGAGTCCTTCGAGCAAAAAGAAAACACAAGGTACCAATACGATAATTTTTCAAGAAAGTTCTCCGGACAATTGAAAAAAGCGATTGACGACAATATACCATAGGGAACTTAATTTACCATTTTCAACTAATGCTATCTAAATTATGTCTAAAAGAAGTTATAATTTCAGAGAACAACGTTTAATTGTTCTTTGTTGTCTACAAAAACAAACTAAGACAAAACAACGAACCTGCCAGTAGAATCTAGAAGCAAAACCCTGATGTTATCCGCATGCCCCCTAAGTTTCATTGTCTTCGAACCACTTCTTGGGTCCCACACACGCACGACCTAGACCAAAACACAAATTTTCTTGTAAAACTATATTTCGGTAATAATTCGGAACACAAAAGCAACCATTGAAATCAAAACGCACCTTCTCCGTACCACCGGAGACAAGAAGTGTTCCACTATCATTCATTGCCAAGGCATACACCGACTCCTTATGGCCTTTGGCTGCTATTGGAAAATATCCATGGGTTTGGGTAGCATGTACAGAAATATTGTTGCTTGAATTGATACTACGTAAACTTGTAATTGGCAGTGGATGCCCAGAACCATTTATACCATTGGAACAATCATCATCCATTGCGTCACCTGGCTTTGAAATTGGAGAAAGTGCAGCTTCAAGATCCCATACGAATACTTCCCCTCCGAGTCCCCCAGAGGCAACAACATTGCTCTAAAATGCACGACACTATAAAAGGATCAGAAAATGGCATTGATAACTCACACAATTATGACTTCAAACACTATCTGCTTATTAAACTGAGAATGAAACTTAGGACTGCACTGACAGGAACCTGCACTATAAGTTTGACAAAGGCATTACATTTTTTCCTGCTGCAGCGAGACAAGTGACGTAGTCTGAATGCTGACGGAAAGTCCTCGTACAAGTTCCACCAGACATGCAATTCCAGGTCTGCCATGCACAACGGTCACATTAAGTTAATTGACAAAAAGTAAAATGACAAAATTAGTCCACAACCTAATCTCAACTCAGTATGAAAGCACCAAAAATGATCAACAATGAACCTTGAGGGTGGTATCTGAAGCACAGGAAACAAGCGTATTATCACCTGCAATAACAGCATCATTAACCTGCACAAACACAGCCTTATGTAAGTATGCAGATATAAATTATCAATCAAGCAAAGGAGGAAAAGAGGAAAATACCCAGACCACTCCCAAAACCCAACCCCATTTTCTATCTTTGAACAAAATTGTCGCTAGTGGCTACTGTGATATGTTCCCATGATTTAATATCAATAAGACGTGGGAAATGCCATAATCTAACTCCGTATGGAGGAGAAAAAGAATCAATACCCAATCCACATGAGACTCAAAGGTAGCAGAGCAGGTGGCAGCCTCTTCTCCCAATGCCCATCTTTTCAGCGTGCCATCACGGCTCCCAGTAAAAAGGTAATCACACCCATCAGACACTGTTGACTTTAGTACAGCCAGACAATTTATGCCTGCACAATGCTGCAAATAGAGAAATATCCCAAACGCAGTAACATGAGGATCTCTAAAAGATCAAGATCATCAGCCCTTAATGATTGAGACGAAAATAAGTTACTACGATATTGCTTTCCTAGCGGAAAAAATTAAAATGTAACGAGTTTGACGGTTGTTAATCCATTGGCTTCTTGAGCAATCAATGTATCGAAGTTTCGATGACTATCAGAACATAAGAGAAAAATATAAAAACTTTAAAGCAAAAATAAAACCTAAGAGCCACCATTTGCTTACTCTTGAACTACCTTACTGTTAAACAGACCAGCATCGGTAGCAAGATTGCATGCTCAAAAAATACACACACGCAGAAAACGACCCTATATTGCAATAGGCAATACAATTAGATCTAACAAGGAAAAAAAACAACACAAGGAAAACATAGCCAAACCAAAATAAGATGGGCAAGGATATTCCCTCGTGAAAGACAATTTGAAGGTCCAAACTAAAAACAACAGAAATGACAGTGATTCCCTTTGCAACAACTCAAAAAACTGAAGCTAAACATAAGACAACGAGACAACGTAGCAACAAAAGTTCACCTTTGTATCATCAGCATCGTTCAACACATATGTCAATCTCTTCTCTTTACGAGGGCGGGTGGAATTGGCTGTGTTCCCCGCGCTACCCACACGGTGCATTGCAGAAGCCACTGGAAACATAGAATTTAACACAATGAATCCACAAAAAAATAAAATAAAAAATAAAAAATGGGCCTATTCGCACTCAATCTTATAGCCTAGAAAAAACACGCAACTAAGCATCAAAAGTACACCCCACAAACTAAGAAATCAAAACCTTATACCAAAAAAAGAACTAAGAAATCAAAACCATAACAGCAGGTTAACATCTAAAGCTGCCCAAACCCTTGACCGAAATCAACAACCCGATAGGAAAAACCACCCTGATCTTCGAGTAATTTATCAATCGGATCATCAAAATTAGGGTTTCAACCAGGAAATGAACCAGATACATAGAGTTCACAAATTTACCAAAAAAAGATAATAATAATCAAACAAATACACAAGTGCATGATCCAGATAAATGAAATCGATTCAGAACAGAAAGAAATGGAGTGGGATTAACGAAAATAGAATGAACCCTAACCTCGTCAATCAGTGATGAAATCCAAGCTCTTCCCTTTGCTTGTTTTTCCTTTTCTTATTTTTAATTTTTCCTTCTTCTACTGCCAAAGCTGCTATTTTAGAGGGAGAAAGTCTTTAGAGAGAGAGAGACACGAGAGTTAAAATTGGGATGTGCGGGTTTCGGCATTTTGCTGTGGCTCCATTGAGTCCCCTTTGACTCAGTTTTTTCTGTGCATTGGGTGAGGGCAAAACGGTCTTTTCGTTAAACAGATAAACTAAGGGAGAAGAGATTTTGCTGTATTCATCGTTTCAAGTGGCTCGTGCAACCACGCGACCCGGCCGGCTGGGGAACTTTGGCCTTTTTGAAGAACCGGCTAAGGTTTTTGTGTCTGCAAGGGATCAAAAATCATAAAATTACAGAATGGCCCCTGGGCGCGTGGATCCCTCTCCCTGTGGTCGGCGAATGGAGTTGAAAGTCGAAAACAATGGAGGAAAAATGGCGTTACCTTCGCTATTGTCTCCTAGTCTTTTTTTTTTCTTTGGTAGAATTCTCTTCCCATTAGTTTGCATATTTAAAGTGTGTTTAAAAAGATAGTGGGAACCAGTGATTAAAATTATTTTTATTATAGTATATAAAAGCTTTATATTAAAGCAATTTTTTTATTGTTGTTGTAACATATAAGAGATTTATACTGTTTATAACTGAGTTTGTGGTGCTCAGCCAAATATAGGGTTATATATTAGTCCCCTATTTATATGTTGTCTTTTACACGTCGCACAAATACAAGAGTTCTCCGCTATGATTAGAAGAAGAAGGGAAAAAAAGTTTGAATCTATTTGGTTCGTAGATTTAAATAAAAAATTTAAATAAAGATTTAAATTTTTATAAAAAAAATACTGTAGCAAAATGATTTGAACCACAAACCAAACGCATCCTGCATGTTTGGTGTTCAAACGTCACACAATGATTTCATAGGATTTGTACAATAGCTAGCTACAAGTTTACTGGAAAAAAGAAAAATCTCCCCCTCAAAAAAAAAGAGAGAAAAAAACTCAAAAAATAAATATGGTCTCTTTTTGGGAAAAAAAAATGGAGTAAAACGATAATACAGAAAAACAAAAAAAGCATAATCCAATTTTTATATTTTCAAATTCAAGATAGAATATTGGTTAATAAAACTTTCAATGAAATATATATTGGTCGATGAATTATTTCTTGAAGTACCATGGTCGCTGTATGTGGAGTACTAATGCATTGGTGGGTATCAACTAATAGGGTATATGAGAAGTATAGTTAAAACTAATTTTAATTAAAAATATTATAATATATAAGTGCTTTACACAGTAGCAATATTTTATTTTTTATTGTAGCTACTAAAACTTTTACATTATTTATTGATTAAAATCAATTGGTTCTAATCGAGATTTAAACATCCTATAAGTAATTTCTCCCAAAACAAAAAAAAAAATAGTGATTTTAGAGAAATATATACTCGAATTTATTTTTCGCGCATGTATATGGAATTACATAGAGATTCACGGTCAAATCGATAGATGTACTTTAATTGGATTTTTTTTTTTAGTATATTTGGCCTAACATCGTTGATGAAAATAATTACGTCTAACTAATCCAAGAGTTATAATTCGCTTCACCATAACATAGCCATCATTTGCTATAAACTTTGAAACAAGTTCCGGAGATACGGCAATATTACCAATTTTCTTTTTTAGATGAAAAAATATTATTAATTTTTAGTTGAGGAAATTACATGTAAACATGTATATATTATTTCCTCTTGATGACTCTTGTGGTTTATTAAATTAAGTGAGTTTTTTTTTACTTTGTATGCTTTAAAAAAAAAAGATTAACGCTTCAATTTTGGTAATTTAGGTATATTTACATTTGGACAAAAACATGGTTGTTTTTTTTTTTTAATTCCTTTGAGAAAAAAACAAATTGGGGCCACATGACAGAGTTTGCACGCGGATGTGGGTCGTATTATAAAATGCAGTTGATGGTCAAAAGGAAAGCTAAAACTAATAAAAGCCTTTGTCGGACGGATTCATTTGTCACACAAGAGGGAATGTTATGCATGTATTAGCAAGTCAAAAAAAAAAAAAACGTAGGTTCTAATTAAAAGTTTTTTTGTACATAATTATATTTTATTGATAGTTTTGAATTTATTGATCGTTTTAAGTCAGGAAACTTCTTGATTTTAGAAGATACAATAGCTTCGTATAATTTACTTAATTTAGTAATTATAGGTTGTATATATATATTATTGAATCATGTTAAATCTTATTCTTTTTATTTTCTTCTTGTCATTAATATTTTGTTGGAGATCTGTCGCTGTAACAAGCAACAGCTTAATGGCTTTCGCAGGGAAAGAAAAAAAGTCTCTACACCCCACGCCTTCCACATTCGAACACCACTCTTCCTCAATGCCAATTGGTCCGACCAATCCCACCCTGCATAAATTCTACATAATTTTTAGTGTCTATGCGAAGCAATTATTTATCAGACCCATTTGGCATAGATTTTGCGTATGTTTTTAATCTTAAAAAAAAAAAGAAGTAAAAATTGTAGCTTTTTAATAAGTGTTTTGAACCATATTTTTAAAAGAATTTAAATGGGTCAATAAGGTTTTAAATTTTTTTTAAAAAGTTACAAAAAAATATTATATTTAAGCTTATAATATATTATTAATACTTCAGTATAAGTTTCAAAGTCTATTTCAGAAGTGTTTTTTTCATAAGTTACATTTTATGGCCTCGACATGAAACATTTTTAGAAAGTAAAAGCACTTTAGATAGCTCATCCAAGTACTTTCAGAAACAATTTTTGGACTTAAGGAGCTAAAAGCAGCTTTTAAGAAGCCTTTTCAAACAGACCCTTAAGAGTTTACTGTATTAAATATATATTCAAATAGAGCATACTTGTAAGAAAATGGTAATGAAGCAAGTTAGACGTAAATTATTTATAAATACATATGATATCATGGCATCTAGAGCTTCAAATTGGCCATTCCTCGATCTCTTGATCCATCATTGACGATGCAATTTCATGACAATTATTGGGGGACATAAATTTCTTCAAAAAGACAATGTATTAACTCAACACTAGCAAAATAAACCGTATCATTTATGCTGGAGGCAAATTTTGAAAGTTAATATTGGCCATGTTTGATGGTTATTTGAATTTATCTCATTCGAGAAGATAAAAGTACACACTTTAACAATACCGAAATTTTAACAGAGCCCTTCAAAATTTCTTGACTTAGCATCGAAGTGCTATCACCTATATCTACTTTTTACTTGTTTATTTTGCACAATTCTTAGGTGTTCGTCAATAAGGTGTTATTTTTTCTCCTCAAGTCTTTGTTTAATTTGTTTGTCTGGATTACAAGTTCAACAATATGCTTTTGCACCAACAAACCAACTTCTCTACTACATTCCAAGACTTCTACTTATATTTCTTCACACTGCATCAAACATTCCTTCAGCTGATAAAACCCCCAACTATATATATAGCCACCAAACAACAGCCCTAAACAAGAAAACCTTAATCAACATAAAATAAATAAATAAAAGGTCAATTAATCCGAAAAATATTCTCCGAGATTATTGAAGAAGGAAAATTAATGAAGTAAGTATGGAATAATCTCCTTTTCAATTCCTTTAAAAGGGACTCTTTTGGCTGTGTGGGTGTGTTCAAGTCATAAACACGCATACATACAAAGTATAAAAGTTGGTCTCTCAAAGCTCCGTAATTATGATAGAGATGCTCTATGTATCCAATTTGCCGTTTAACATGACGTGCAAGAGCCACCATATGCAGCCCAATGAGCGGCTGGGCAAAAACTTTTTTGAAAATGAAATATAACTAACCATATGCCCACTTCTTTAGTCCCCCTTGCGAATATTGACCAACAAAATAATGTCCACCGTATTAAAACAAAATTTCACGACAATCACTAGCTAAGACATGAAATATACACGTGAGGTAGTCCTTTATTTCTTTTTTTTTTTTGTGAAAAATTTATAACGAAACAGACATTTTGATTTTATTGGTAGGTTTTGTTATTTTAGCTGTTGAATTAACTTTTTAATGGTTTGATTTATGACTGAAAATAATTTTACTTCGCATGCTGTAAATTTTTAATACCAGTAGTCATAAATTAAACCATTAAAAAATTAATTTAACTGTTAAATAACAAGATCTATAGGATCATAAGAGCTCCCTTATTTTTCTTTTCTAAGGATGGGTAGACAATTAAGGAAATTGAAGAGTTGGAATAGTATGGGCGAAGAGTGGCAAAATAGCTGGAAAATAGGGTGTGGATATGTTGGTGCATTTTTTATGTGAGCAGCATTTGGTGAGGAAAGAGTCCAATGTTCTAGAAGTGTACTCATGGCTTCAAATTCAATATTTGATCAAAACCACACATCATGTGAGACGATAATGTTCAATGGTTCATTTATTAATTTTATATTTATAGTCTAAACGTTTTTTCTAACTAAAAAATCTAAAGAAAAAAAATTAAGAAGCTCAAAGGCATCAGGTTTATTTACCTCAGGAAAAAAAGGCGTCCGGTATTGTGATGAAAACTTATGAGATTTTATTTTAAAGTAATTATATTGGACATGAAATATTTCAATATTGATTGAGTGTTTGGGAATTGAAAAATATGATTAAAACTTATGGTTAGAATCAATTTTAGTTAAAAATATTATAACATATGAGATATTTTATACTATAATAAATCTTTGCAGCATGGATTTGAGAGCTTTTTCCCTGTTGTTGGGCTAAACACCCTATTGTTTTATTTTTCCTAAAAGAAAAAACGCATCCTTTACCTGTTTGGTGGTTGCCAGAGGAGGATGGAAGGTATGCATATCCACTATGCAAATGCTTTTGTTTTTTCTTTTTTTACAATCTACCAATTGATGTTATCCTTTTTGAAGAAAGATTTCAGTTGAAAATTTTGCTCTTTTTTTTTTTCAAAGTAATTGAGTCCAAACCTGCATGCTCTTGTAGCTGTTGTCTAAAAAAAACCTCAAGCAAAAAATAAATAAATAAAGAACATAAAAATAAAGAAAACTTGAGAGGGTAAAAAAAAAAAAAAAGGCAAACTAAAATATTATTGATTGCTTTTGTGGGTTCCAAGAAGCACTTGGCGACCCTGCAGCAGAACCAATGTTTTTGCACATAAAAAAAATTACTGCCCAATATATCAGTCTTACCGCCATTATTACAGCTTTACCGTTAACTGCAAGTCTTTTATACTTCTGAAAATAAACAGTAAAATACACCAACAGAACAGAATCTACTGCACTGAGGCCCACCATACTATGAGCTATTGCCCAATGAAAAAACGCCACGTCATCAAACCGACAATTGGTGTTGTGATTCCCACCTGACGTGCCACTATCTACTATTATATCCACCACACTACAGACAGTTTAAGGTCCATTTGATAAATAGATTTAAAATAGTGATTTTATTTAAGTTAGTATGATTTGTATTAAGATTTGAGTTAGTGATTTGAATTATTATCTAAATTTAAGTTTAAATGTATATTTAAGTTTTAATCTGAGTATGGAATGAAATTAGAATTTGTGTTTGGAATGATAGTGAAAATAGTTTTTGATTTATTAACAAATTTAATAAAATCTTAAAGGGTGTTTAAAATGGTGGTGGGAACCAATAGTTAGAACCACTTTTACTAGTATGTTAGAGCTTTATACTATAGCAAATTTTTTTATCGTTACTGTAACATATAAGAGCTTTACATTGTTTATAATTGAGTTTATAGTAGAAACTGTAATTCCTACCACTCAGCCAAACATGAGGTTAAGGTTAATGATTTCAAAAAATATATAATATGAATCTTAATTTATTTTTATTTTTACTAAAAATACAATAAAAAAATCATCTTAATTTAGTTATGAACGAATAAGTTATGAATTTTTTTCTCAAATATAAAAAAAAAAAAAAAATCAATTTTTACTCAAAAAGAATTATCCGAATGAGTTCTCAAAACAATAAGCATTTTCCACTTACATTTGGTCAAGGTTTTTCCAAAGCTCCAAGCCAACAACTGCCACAGAATAAAATAAAATAAAAAAAGACAAAAATAAAAACAAAAACAAATCTTCATCTTTCGAGTTCCACTTTTGCCCCTTCTCTGCTCGCGCTCCTCTCCGCAGAAACTACTTTATCAGTTCAGTTTTTTAGATCTAAGACCCAACCAAAAACGAACGGGATATTTTGAAAAAAGGGTTAAAGAATCTCTCTTAAAAAAACATGTTTTTTAATTGGTCCAAGTGACCATTAAACTGTACATGAACTTTCACCTCCTAATCGGGGTCCTTTCGAGTGTTCAATCATTGAAACAATACCCATATCCATTTGCTCCTTTTTCATCTCCGTGTTTCAAATTTTCTTGGGCTTTTTTTTCCCCCTTTGAAAGTCTCTTCTCAGTTTCTTCAAATTTTGTTCATCAATGCTGATACATGATCTCTTGGGTTCTTTTAACTTTCTTAATTACTAAAGTGCTTTATATTGACAATCTTGAGATTTCTTCGTAAAGATTTTGGTGGGTCAGTTATGGTAACAACAATAGATGCATCAATTACTTTTTGTCTTTATTGTTTAAAGTTCAGAATTTCAGAAACCTGTTTTGAATCGTTTGCTCTCCGTTAAAGCTGGTTTTTTAAGCTTCTAAACTCTTTATACAGTTGTTTAGTAAATACAATACACTATTATTTACTCCATTTCTGCTTTTTTCCTTTTTGGGTATTATTATTACATACGCAAAGTGGCCTTCTTTCTCCGCTGAGCTAGTGGAGTCTCTCTGTGACAGGCGATTTCCTCAGAAAAGTTCCAACTGTTTGGTCTGAGGAATGTTCATAACAAACGAAAATGAACAGATCTCGTTGGCTTCAGTTAATGTAAAAGAGCCCTTCAAATCATCATCTTTAATGAAATCAAACCTGGATTCTTCTGATGGGCTTCCATTGATTTCCGAGCCGTCCGATTCACACCCACTTCCTGCAATTTATACTGACGTCAGTGTTGTTCCTGAGCATGAGAAGAAGCAGCTCTTACACTCCATATCAAATCTGGAAGGTAAAATCTTTTTGACAAGGTAAAGTTTTTTGATACTCAAAAAAAAGGGCATTGTCATGATACTAAGAATCTTGTTGTTTTGGTTTTGTAGGAGAAATTGCAGAGTTGAGGATAAAGCACAAGCTATGGAGTGCGAAGAGGAGAGAGGCATTGAATAAGATATTGGACATCAAAGGTAGTGAGAGTGGGTCATGGTTAATTAGTTTGATGGAGAGATTATCTTTTTGGGTGTTTTAGTTTTAATCTGCTGTTAATCTGTTTTTAGGCAGCATTCGAGTTTTTTGTCGAGTTCGGCCGTTTTTAGATATTGACAGGAGAAGAATTCGGGAACCCATTTCCACTGGATCAGAGAAGATCGTGGTCAAGTCAGGTGGAACTAGAAAAGAGTTCGAATTCGACAAGGTTTTTGCTCAAGAAGTAAGCCAAGGTGAGCCGTCTGTTCATGTTGAAAATACATTTTCCCCGAGTTTAACCCGAACACAATTGATACAATACTGGTTTTAGTGAGAGAATTGAACAAATTGCAGGAGATATTTTTGTTGAGGTGGAGCCAATTCTGAGATCTGCACTTGATGGTCATAACGTTTGCGTTTTAGCTTACGGTCAAACTGGCACGGGCAAGACATTCACAATGGTTGGTAGTGAAAAAGCCCTTGTCATGAAATTATTGTTGCATCCATATTGTGGCGGCAGATTCAATTATTGGTCTTCAAAAATGTCATAA
Organism: Artocarpus hirsutus; assembly: GCA_946598075.1. Lineage (NCBI taxonomy): Eukaryota > Viridiplantae > Streptophyta > Magnoliopsida > Rosales > Moraceae > Artocarpus > Artocarpus hirsutus. The sequence continues at coordinate 138,241 of CAMOHE010054696.1, read as the reverse complement.
CTGATCCGAAATAAATGAATGTACAGGACGGAACAAATGAGCAGCCAGGGATCATTCCTAGAGCTCTAAAGGAACTCTTTCAGCAAGCCTCCTCGGAAGGCGAATATTCATTAACATTTTCCATGAGCATTTTAGAGGTTTACATGGGCAGTCTTAGAGATCTACTAGCTCCAAGACCATCTTATAGAGCATATGAGCCCATAACAAGATGGTAATTAGTTCTAACGGCAAAAGTTTTTCAAGGTAATATGTGTTAGGTGGCTTACTATTTTTGGCTGTCTCAACTACAGCAATCTCAACATCCAAACAGATCCAAAGGGAAATGTGGAAATCGAAGGTCTTACAGAAGTACAAATCCTAGATTATGCTAAAGCCATATGGTGGTACAACCGAGGGAGGCGAGCTAGATCGACTTCATGGACTAACGTGAATGAGACATCCAGTAGGTCTCACTGGTGGGTTCCAGATCTAGTTAGTTATTTGAGAAAATTTCATTGCTGTTATTTGGTTTGATAATTACGTTATCTGTTTAGCTTTATATAATCTAGCTTAACAAGGATAACCATTTTCCGACACGGGAATGGTTCGTCAGAAGCTAAAACCGAAGTGAGCAAACTGTGGATGGTTGATCTTGGAGGGAGTGAAAGATTGTTAAAAACAGGAGCTAGTGGGCTGACACTTGATGAGGGAAGGGCCATAAACCTTTCTCTTTCAGCTTTGGGTGATGTTATTGCTGCTCTAAGAAGGAAGCGTGGCCATGTTCCTTACAGGTAATGTTACTTGCCGCTTTTGAATTTTGATTGTCAGCTTTAGTTGATATCCTATTCTTCTTCTTAGCAAAATGAAAGCTTGGACGAGGGGCTGTCAGATAATTGCTTTTTCCTTTTCTGCTGGTCCAACTATTTTAACATCACCTGATTTACTTTTTATTTCTTTTGTTGCAGGAATAGCAAGCTAACTCAAATTCTCAAAGACTCTCTAGGTAATTAATACAGAATCTCTGAGGGAGTATTCTACTTGGACTGATATAGAAATTTTAGAGCAAATTCAATAGTGTATGTGACAAGTTCATTCTATAAGCAATTTTCTAATGTTGCGGTGTTGTAATTCATACAGCATCAAAATTGTAAATTTGTGATCTGAAATGCTATAGAAAAAAGTAGCCGAAATTTAGTTTCATTTTCTTGGTCCGAAAAGGGTTTTTAAAACAGGCTAATTTCAATGGCTACAGGCGATGGTTCAAAGGTGTTGATGCTGGTGCATGTGAGTGCATGTGAAGAAGATGTTGGGGAGACAATCTGTTCATTGTGCTTTGCAAAGAGGGCAAGAGCAGTGGAGTCAAACAGAGAACAAGTTGAGGTACTTGTCTCTTTTTTGTTTAATACTCAAGTGTAACATGTCATTACATGTTTGTTAAAATTTTGGGCAATTGCTTTAGGACCTAAAGAGGCAAAAGGAGAAAAAGGTTCATGAGCTTGAAGAATACGTGAGAGAAGCAGAAGAAGAGTGTCACAAAGTTAAAAATCAAATACAAAAGGCTGAATGCCTTCTAACCGAGAACAAAAAGCTCTACTCAAACACTGACCAACAACTTGACGATGAAGAAAACTCCCCTGAAAGTCCTAAACAAGCGCTAAAGGAAGTAGCAGAAACCCATCAACACTCTGATCAGAAATCAACGAGAAGAATCATTTCTAGATCCTTGCCCCGGTTCATGACTTCCACTGTCGCCAGCCGCGAAAGGAAAGGCGCGTTGGAGAGGGACATTGTTGGAAGAGCAAGAAGTCTGCGGTCTACGACCAGAGGTTCAATCCAGTTCACAGCGTCTCATTCAATTAGCTTCTCGGACCGGCGATTTAAAGCAAGTTTACAGAACTCAAGCACAAAAAAACATGTTGAAACTACAGATAGTGTTGATGTTGTTGTCAACATGACTGAAAGCCCAAAGTGCAATGGCTTAGACACTAACAAGGCAACCTCTTTGACAAGAAGTAAGATGGTGACGTCATCCGATCCAAACTTAAGAGCCAAACTTTGTCGTCACAGGAGGAGGATGTCTGATCTGATCTAAGTGTGAAAAAAAAAAAAAAAAAGAAGAGCTTGATTTTTCAGTGATTCTTGTGTGGTGTTGTAAAATGTGTGCCTTTTGTTTTTGGCTTCATATCTTAAGCTGAAAATTTTGAGTGTTATCGTATACATGGTACAATGGAGTGATACAACATCAACTTTTTTTTAGAAACAATATTAGCTTGGCTTGTGGGTTCTCTTCTACTTTTTCTTTTTAAAATAAATTAAAAAAAAAAGAAAGTGCCCACATGATCCTTTTAATTTTTTGTTGGATTGTAAGTCATGGACCATGGTAGTTATATTTGTCAACTGTTCATTTATTGGAGCCGCATGGTTGGGTGGCCAGCAACTCTACCCCAAAATGGAATACTGAACGTATGGAATTGATGTAACTTTTTTTTTTTTTTGAGAAAATTGCATTCTGGTGGATTTGTATCTTTGTATCTAGATAGCAATAGCCAAATGGATGGAACGTACTTGAAAACAATATTTTCTCCTTAAAGACTTCAAAATATTCTGTGTCATTTTAGATAAAAATTAATACAAAATTTTAAAATTGCAAAATAAATAAATAAATAAATGAAAACCCGCACCATATGAGTTACAATAAATGACATCACGGGATAATTAGATATAATTATACCTTACTTTTAATTTTTTTCACAATTTATTCCTATGATTTATTATTAACTACTAAACTATTCTTTGAATTTAAAAAAAGCATTCATTAAAGAAAAATTTCTGAAAAATTTTAATAATTTCAAAGAGATAATTTTGTTAACAAACTATTTTGTTTAATTTTATATTTTGGTGTAGGCTTTTTTACATTTTAAGAGTTTAACATATTTCTAAGAACCTTCGTAAAGATTTTTTTTTTTTGTCTAAAAAATTGTTGAAGCGCTGAAAATAGCTGTTATAAAATGAACTCAAATTTAAAATTAACTTATTCTTGAAAGTAAATAGAGTTGATAAATAAAGAGCCATTTTATCTTCTATCAAAAAAACTAGGAGATATATCTATATAATGAAAGAAAGAGGGGATGAGGCCACCATTTTTGAGATTAAAAATAAATAAACCAAAAATATAACAATGTTAATCCATTTAGATCTGAACAAAATTTATTTTGGTATAAAATAACGTAGAGAAACATATGAAATAACATTAAGATGATAAAAAAATAAAACAAAAAAAAGAAGAAATGAAAGAAAAAGAAGATAAAATTAAAAATTTAAATATTTAAAAAACACATACTTTTAAAAATATTGTGTATTTAAATATTTTTAAAAATATGTTATTTGTTTATGTTAAAATTGAAACCATTATATAGTGTAATATCCCTTATATTAGGCTACTGTACCTTATATACGATAACTAGTGATGTTTGCCACGTATTATTATCAAGTCCAGGAATATCCCTCACGTCCGCACCATACTATTGCCCCCTTCCCACACATTCCGCAAATCCCCTAAACGACAATCTGTCGACAAACAAATTGTAAAAAGAAATCAACAAATTACGCTGCCAAAAAAAAGATGTCGTTTGGACGTTCTAATCTTAGGACCAGAAGAATCTGATCTGGCAAAGATTATCACAAACAGACGCCGTCTTCTTTTCCTCTTCTTCTTCAATTAGAACTGGGAAGAGTAAAAGGGGATCAAACGGATAAAAATCGCCGATGGCTTTGTCGTCGTCGTCTTCGCCGGCGAAGGGCGTGGTGATCACTGTGCCGATGCTGATACTGGTTGCCTCTGCCGCCGCCATATTCTTCTTCTTCCTGTTGTCCTCTCTCTCCTCCTGCGATTGCCCGCTGTCAGCCACTTCAGGAGTCCCCGTTCCCGGCCGCTCCGGAGAAAGTTTTGCCGTGTGGGCGGCTGAGAGGATATCGCCTACGAAGGAGGACGTGGAGTGGGTGAGGGATCAGATCCGCCTCAATGGGCTGCATATGCAGGACAATGTGCTCCGTAAGGGCATTAACCCTCGCACTAGAGCTCAACAACTTCAAGATCTCTTACAGTTTGTACTCTCTCATCTCTAGCTTTCTTTCTCTAAGCGTTTGCGTGTGTTTCGAATTTGGTTAAAATAGTGGAATTTTTGTCAGTGATGTACGATTGGACTTGGGAGCTTTGAGTTCTATTTATTTGTTTATAAATGTTGGAATTGGGGAAGAATTGCACTGTGTTTTGTGCTTAAAAAGCTTCGTGAGTGCGCCTTTCAGTGTTGAATGGAGATTAAACAACACGATTCACATAAATGTTTATTTTCACCCACATTAGGTTTGGCTGGTGTGAAAATGCTGTGTTTGATTTATCGAATTGCTGAGTTGGCTGGGAAATGAAAAGATCAAAACTTTAAATTATTGCATTTCTAGGAAATGGTAATACAATTGCAAGGTACAGGGTAAAAAGCTTAAAGTTCAGAGATTTATTGATAAGTAGTTCTTTTTTGTTCTTTTTGGCGACTAAAATGGTGTTTGTTGTACCTTCCCTGCAGCAGAAGCAAATGTTCCATGAAAAAGTAAAACTAAAGCTTTTTTTACTTTTGCTAGATTCAAGGGAATTTCCCACTACGAAGAACCCGAATCAAACAATCACACTGCCCTTCCATGCCCTGGCGAACTCCTCGTTGAAGAGCACCACAGCAACTATGGTGAGCCCTGGGCAGGAGGACGGGATGTGTTTGAGTTTCTTGCTGAGTCAACCCACCTCAGACCCAACTACCGTGTTTTGGAGATTGGATGCGGTACCCTTCGAGTTGGTTTGCATTTTATCCGCTATCTCGATCCTGAACACTTCCACTGCCTTGAAAGAGATGAGCTCTCGTTGATGGTGGCTTTCAGGTATGAGCTTCCTTCGCAAGGCCTATTGCACAAGCGCCCTCTGATTGTGAGAGGTGAGGATATGGACTTCAGTAAGTTTGGTTCAGGAGTGGTCTATGATTTGATCTATGCCAGTGCTGTGTTCCTCCATATGCCTGATAAGCTTGTGTGGGTTGGACTAGACAGATTAGCTAGTAAACTGAAACCCCATGATGGGAGAATCTTTGTGTCTCATAATGTTAAGTTCTGTTCGCGGTTAGGAGGAGAAGAGTGCACAAAGAGGCTCACTAGTTTGGGGCTTGAGTACGTCGGAAAGCATACGCATGATAGCTTGCTTTTCAATCACTATGAGATTTGGTTCGAGTTTAGACGGTTCAAGGTTTAGGATATGAGGGTTAATTCCTTTTGGTGTCAACATTCATCGTTAGAAAGGACAGAGTGAAGTTGCTGGTGGATGCTTTTGTTGCACGGCAAGAGATTTTTAAAGGCTCTGTCTGACACCTCTTGTTCATAATTGTACCTGAAAGAGAAGCAGCGGATGATTATTTGATGGGGCATTTTTTAATAGTTTGTGCAGAAAGCTGAGCCCTGCTTTCTATTTTGTTTGTATTTTCATCTAGGAAAAGGACTACTTTATAAGCTTCTGATCTTTCAACTCTGAATGCAGATCTATAATCTTTTAGTTTATATGTACTGTCACATACTCACATTATGTAATCACTATATTGAGTTTGAGATACAAGTTATAACAGCTGCATCATTTGTATTCGATTCATTGACTTAGATATTAATTTCATTTGCCCTTTTTCCATTTGTGTTGAGAGGAGTGTGATTTCGGTTACACTTATGAGGCCAAAGTTTGAATGGAATGGCTTGATTTGTGGATGCTAGGGGAAACATAGAGAAAACTTGTGACCATGAAATTAGCATATTTGAAAGTTGACTTATGATTTACAGCACTTATGACTTAAAGGTGCCCGCGGGGGTGGGGGTTGCGGGCGGGGCCATGGTCCCCCTAGATATAATTTTTTTTACTTTTTTTTCATATATATATATATATATATATATTTTGCAATATAGTTTTTTTTAATAATAATATCATATGGTAACCTAAGTGCTTATTTCAAACATGATATAGGTTACCAATATTTAAAATTTTTAGTCCACTCTAGTATTCAGCACAATACACAACACAATGTCTTATCGTGTTTATAAATCTTACCATTGTGCATAAAAGCTCAGATTTGTTGAACTTCCTCTCTCTTTCTAAAATTCTCCCTTCTCTCTCTAGAATTCTCTCCCTCTATCTCTAAAATTTGAAGATTATTCTTGATCTTTTGTATTGTTTTTTCTCATAAACTCGAATCTCATCCACAACCTCTTAACCATCTTTCTTTCTTTTTTGTTTCTTTATTTCTTTATTTCTTTCTTGTTTCTTTTTCTTTGTTTTCCATAGATCCATAGTGCCATTACATAAAAAATACTTTCCATCGTTTTCCCAGAATGTTCTCAAGCAAAAATACAAGTTTAGAGTCACTTGACTCTAGATTCTCATGTGTTTTAGAATCCCTAGTGTTGTGAGGATGTTGATTGAAGGAAAAATTTGTCTGAGTGATTTGAATCAGGGGGCCGACCTTTCAGGTGTGAGTACCAGTTGTAGTACAATGAGAAGAAGAGCTCGTGTCATCAACTCTAGATGTCACAAATGTGGGGCGACAGATTGTGAAGGAAAGTGTCATTCGTCTGGATTTGTGTCTATAAATAAGAAGAACACAATCTATTTCTGCAAAGATGGCCTTTCTAAATAGAACTTGGATGATCTCTATGTTTCTCTTTAGAAGTATTAAAGTGCATATGTCCAAGGTGCAATTTCTAATCTCTAGCCCAAATTCCTTACAGAAAGACAAGGCCTTAAGAATCTGGCATTTAAAGACCTTATTTGTCAGTTTGTAAGAAAATTAAATAGGGAGTAAATTCTTAACCGATAGAAGTCATTTGAGTGTTTCTACAATATATATTTATATTGTGATTCATGTGTTTGTTTGTTTTTAGATTGTCATAGTATATATTAAACAATAAATGCTTATTTTTATTTTATCGTTACGATAGTTATTATATATCCGTGTTTGTTTTATTAAAAAATGTTATCTTGTCAGATGCATTACGTGTTTGTTCCTGTTATTAGTTTGAAATTTTAGAACGAAATGATCTTTCTATATTCATATTGTTTTTATTAAAAGTATATAGTATTTTATATGTTTTGTACTTACTTTTATAGATTCATATTGTTATTGACTTTTTAAGATTCGTGTTGTCTTTGTCAAAAATAATGCAGTATGTCATATGTCTTTTACTGACTTTTTTATATTCGTGTTTATTTTGTCAAAAAAATATGCAGTTAAATGTGTCAGGTTTTGTTTATCATAAGTCCCTAGTCCATTTCCATTTCCATCTTTTTTAACAACTGATTCGAGACTCAATTTTTAAGTAAAGCAGGCTTAAGACAAAAACCCAAAAAACAAATAAGAAAAAAAAGAGTTAATCTATTTTAGATACCAAACATGTTTTCATCTCATTTATCTAGGAAAATTAAAACCATTTGTATCTTTTGTGGTTCAAGTCTTGATAAATGTAGAGTCTACTTAAAAGCTGCAGAACATTTAAGACAAGTATTAACACGTAAGAAGATTAACATGATTTATAGGGAAGGTAGCTTAAAGTTAATAGGGAATGCAGCAACAGCAGCACATTTTAGGGATAGCCATATAATAGGATTGTACCTTATGTCTTAGCTAAAAGAAACCTCTGTGGGAAAACTATAAGTAAAGAAGAGTGAGTTTTAGACATCTTTAAGAGTCTTGAAAATATGATTCATAACTCTGCGCTTTCATTGCGTTACCTAGTGGTTTAGGGACCCTTGAAGAGTTATTTGTAGTTGTTAGTAGGAGTTTATTAGACATTCACTTCAAACCCGTATGTATTTTGATTGTAAATAGTTTTTATGATGGTCTTTTAAAGTTTTTAAATTACATTGTGAAACAAAATTTTATTGTAGAGCCTGGGAAAACAAATATTTATTACTGCTTTAAAAGCTAAAAACCTACTTGACAAAATACAAGTCATTCATCTAGAGTTCGACACTACAACGTCCAACTTTGATTGAAAGAAACATAGCAGGACGCGACCATTGGATTCAAGCCTCTACCTGTATTTTTTTCGTTTTACACACAGCATATTCGTCTGTATTTCTTATGTCCTGAATAACCGCTCTTCTCTACATCTTGTATTTTTCTTGTGACATGTTTTTGTTAAAATGTTTAGATTAAATGACTCTAGTGTCGGGATGGTTGATATTACGAAATAACTAGTACTCTCGAAACTCATATCATTTATGGTCTGAACTTTTTTTGTCGATGCTTCTGTAACCTCCATGCATACATGGTTAGCATAGTTGCTTATTATAAACTCTTGAAACGTATCTATATTATGTTTGTAAACTCTCTATGTATTATTTTAATGCGTGTTTTTAATATAAATATTTGTATTGCTTATTTTATTATTATTATGTAATATAAAATCCTTAATCTAAGTACAAACCACAGTTCAAAAATAATAAAGGACTAAAAATGCATGATAAGCATAAACACTTTTCTTAATATATGTCATAATAATCTTAATAAAAAAGTACACGGTCCCTGTGACTCAAAATTATGACTTCGTCACTAAGTACTAAAAAAAGGTTCTTGACCTCATCAAGAGGCTCTTTAAAACTTTTTTGTTACCCTTTTCTTTTCGAGGTTTAATCCTTTTTGTTCAATAGCTGTGCACTAACTATAACGTTTTTATATTTTTAGGTGAGTTTTTGCTAATTGGTAGTTTTTTTCTTGCAAATATACATATTTTTTTTTTTTTACTTTTTTATTTACTATACTCTTAAGAAAAAAGAATTTAAGAAGTGAACAATTGAAGGGAAAAAAAACAGATGGATGCGTTGTTTAAAATTTGATAATTATTAGAGAGTTTGCTTTAAAATTGTTCTTCTTCGTGGCTCATTAAATTCAAGCTTAGGCCTTTTTATAATTTTTTTTCTATTTTCTTTTTTTGTCCTTAGGGTTCAAGCACATAAAAGATTTAATATGAAGTTTTGGTTTTTTTTTGGGCAAATTACAAGAGTGCTTATTGAGGTGGAATTATAAGATTATCTAACATTTTCTATTTAAAATTTAATAGAATATAACTGAAAGAATAAATTTGAGATAATAAAAAAGTTCAATAGATAAATTAAAACACTTTTAAATGTGTTTAAAAACGTAATTAAAACTATATAATTGAAATTAAAATATTGTAGCATATAAACAATTTATATTGTAGTATATTTTTATGTAATACTATAACATATAACAATTTACACCATATCAATTGTAAATGAGTTGTCAAAATAAAGAGAAAAAAAAGTTAATTTAACTCAAATATATATACACACACAAATGACTTGTCGTTTATCGTCTACCAATGCAACGACAACGTTCTGAGCCTCAGATCCCTAAAACCCCACGGGCTAAACCCAAACTCCCAAGTGCTTTGGAGGAGCAAAACGTTGCAGGTCGGCTCAGTTTTTGCGATCGGAAATTCCGAGAATATGCAATCACGAAACCTTGGCAACACTTTGTTTAAGAAAAACTCCGACTTTCTCTTCTCTTCGGTTCGGTCACAGTACCGTTCGATCTACTCCACAACTCCTCTACAGAGCTCATGGATGGACAAGATCAAAGGGGTATTCACCGGCAAAAAGGGCTCCAAGGAAGAACCCCAAATCACCTCCGAGTCATTCACGCTTATCCGTACGTCCTTGTTGTCACTGCTCTGTCATTTTAACTTACACCTATCAATTTGTTTTTCTGCTTCTTTTCATTTTTATTTCTTTTTCAGAAGAAAAATATCGTATTTGAGGATTATTTCCTTCAATTCTGCATTTGTCTGTACATGAGTAGTAGTTATTTACTTGATTAATCAAAGGATTTGCGGATGCGTTGAAGAATACAAGAAGAATAGGGGCGTTCAAGCAATATATGGTTGGTAGAAGCAGTGAGGCGACATTTTCTGATGCTTTTGAGAAACAGGAAGCTATAATTCGGTTTCTTGGAGGCTTTGATAACACTGGAGAGGTTTTTTTATTGACACTACTTTAATGGGTTTTCATTATTATTATTATTTGTGGTAATGGAAGTCGGAAACATTCATTCTTATTGTTTTACAGTGGTTATGTCATTTTTGATAGTTTTAGATGTGAGGTTTTGTAGAATCTCCAAAGCAATCACAAGCAAGAAGCTGCAAAGAAATATAATTGCACGATTGCTGACGTTGAGAATGCTCTGGCCAAGTTTACATGGGCCAAAGAAGCACAAAAGAAGATAGAAAATCTGAAGAAAGAAGGAAAGCCCATGCCCAAGAGTCTTGCTGAGGTATATTTTATATATATATGTGTGGGTGTGTGTGTGTGTGTGTTAACGTCTGAGTTTGGATTGCTTCTTTCTTATTTTGTCAATGAAAATTTATATGCAATATTTAGAGACAATGCAATGAAAATTTATATGCCAATGCTAAAATTTGATATTTGGGGTAAAAATATTCTCTAGTACAATACTATACTAAATGTTGAATTTGGCATATGGTAGCATATTAGTTGATATATTGACTTTTTCAGTTTATAATTACAACATTGCCATTGTAAAATAAATTTAAGAGACTTTCCGCGTGTGGATTTTAAAGCTCAAACTTTGTGACAAATAAATGCAGCATTTAAACTAGTATTGTCGATAGGAGTAGAAAATAGAACATATCAAATATCATGTTTTTACTCTTCTTCTTTGCCAGATGTAGCATCGACATTAGAATTTGGATTAAACATGGTCTTAAACATGTATTTTGTATATTGGCTTAAAAAATAGAACATACTTATGTCTATTAGTTCTAGGGGAGATTGATACTATTAGTTCACTTGAAACTTCATTGGAAAGAAACATGACTAATTCACTCATATTGTTGTTCTCATTCGTTATTACAATTTATTTTCTTCAGGTGCAAAAGCTGATGGGCTCTACACCATTGGATTTTGCTAGGTCTAATTTAGCCAAGAGTGGACAAATAAGTAGGAATGCGCTTTGCCCTTGTGGTTCCAAGAAGAGATACAAATGGTATTCCCTGTTTCCTACCTTTGCAGAAAGTTTATGTTATAAGTAAATCATGAACCAGAAGTCAATTTTTGCCGTAGCTACATGCATGAGACAGGGCTATCACATCTATTTTTGGTGTTATTGAATGCTTGGCTTTTAAAGTTGATGAGCTAATAGCTTAATCTTATAAACCTTCCTTTTACATATCCATCTACTCAATCTGTTATGTTAAAAGGTGCTGCGGGAAGAACTAAAGTAATTGAAGAACAAAGCAAACAGCACCCAGAAGAGATCCCTACTTTACCATGGAAATGAAGTTTGAAGCAGTGATCAGAACTCCTGGAATCAATTTTGAGATCTTAAATCTCAAAGCCTTTTGTTTTATTTTGGCTAGTTGGCCGATTAAGCATGTCCATTTATATTAACGTTTGCTCCAAATAGAACTGTTAATCTGTTCTCACCACAAATGTACAAGCATGGGGATGCAATATGAACTTCAAGTAATAATTGAAAGTGTCAGGTATTCAAATTTTTCCCTCCTTATTGCCTTTATCTAGTATATAATCTCTAATCTCCTTCGCATGAAAGATGATGACGGATTGTTTCGACTCATACGTAACAGACATAGAAATGAAGGAAAGTTCTATAGATATATAAGAATAGACCTGTCAATATACTTTTGCGGATATTTGGTTTTGATAGGGGAAAGAAAAAAGAGATGGACTTCCTTAAGCCAAAGAGAAACTTAGAACTCAATTGAATTAAAATGCTGCATCCTGCAGGATGGCATGGATTATTTCTTCAAATATGACATAAGTATCAAAATCTGCTAGCTGGTTTTTGAATACAGTTTGAAGCTTTAACCAGACCCCTTGAACTTTTCTTTAATGAGCTTTTCCATGCGTTCAACCATAGAAGGTGTAAGATGACTCCTCCAATCTCCTACCTCACCCTTCCTAAAAAGGGAACTATTTGGTATCCCGACTGTGAGATGTGTGCCATCTGTGTTTGGCTTCAAGCTTCTCCTTTCCCAAGGCTACACAGTTGCACTATCTCCTCAATAACCCCTTGCTTCTCTTCCTCATCGGAGAGTGGGAAACCCAAGAACTCAGCTAACTGCTTGATGTAAAATACAGTATCTTCTTTTAGATCTTCGTATGTCGAATACAAGATCTTGTGAGGTCTCTCTAACCTAGCATTCCAAAACCCTGGGATGCGATCCCAAAACGGACCAAAACGATGAACCCCTGGACAAAACATATCGAAACACTTTTCAATACTAGGAAGCCCCTCCTTTTTAGTTCTGTTATTGACTATGGGAAAAAAGTTCCAATGGGACACAAATAGGTGCATAGGGTTCCTACATATGTACACAATTTTGCACTTAGAGCTTCTCAAGGAATGTGGAACTGATGCATAAGGTGCGTGTGTTAACAACAGCATTGATCTAGGAATGTTGTCAAGATCCATGGGTTGGAAGCTAGAGTAAAGCTCCATGTCTAAAAAGGGAACTAGATCATGTGGACTAGCCCTAAGCAAAGGGCTCTCTTTGGTGGTAAAATGAGTGCGGTTCACAATTGAAAAGGCGATGGATTTCAAACAAGTGGTTCCTGATTTTGGACAAGAAGCCAATATAAGGTCATCATCGTGTGCCACATGTTTTAAAGAGGAGGCTAGCGGTCTAATGTAACGCTCTGAAATCCAAAAGCCTTGGTAGAAATAAAGGGTGCCACTCACCAAACCTATCTCTTCGGGAAGGTTTAGCAGCATTTCTTGAAACTCATCACTTGAAGCTTCCTCTTGTTTTGAGAGGAAATGATCAGGTTTTTCCATCAGAAAGTGAGATGACAAAATAAAACTGCAGAACAAATTTGGGTGAGCAAAAGCAAAATCCTAGACGAGCACAAGTTCATTGGCCATAGGTGTTGGTTAAATTTTTGATGTCATAAGTGGCTCACTATGCGCCTAGACTAGCTATGACTCATTCCGTACAGCTCTTTTCTTTATTTAGTTATTTTTTTTATTTTTACAACAACTCTGTATTGTTCAGTGGCAATAATTTCATAAGTTTTTATTTTCCTTTTTTGAACTGGTTTTAATAATGTGTTTAGTTATTATCGTTATTATTTTATTGAAAAACAAACAATTCCATCATATATGGATAGAACATTACTTTGTCCTCTTAATGCACATCAAACCAGTGTGTTATTAAAGTTATGTTTGCTTATATTAATACTGCTTCAAATGGAACAGATGTCACTGCACATGTGGAAGCATGGGCTGCATCTGAGCTTCAGGTCCTATACAAAATACAAAAATGGCAAAAAGTATTTGAATGTTGCCCATCTTAGTTTCATTCCCATGCAAGATAATGCTAGCTTGTTTTGATTCTCCATGTTAACTGAAGGATCCTGTTTTGGGATGTGCATTTCACTCTAGTTCTTGTGATTGGTTCCCAAGGGCTGCTAAATTCCTTGTTTACTAGAATAAAATCATCCTATACACAATGATTATGCATGATGATTTAAGATTACCAAAACATATCTTAATTAAGTAATAAGCGCACCCTAAAGGTAAATATTAAAATCTTAAACTATAATCAAAAGTCACATCCTTTAATGTCCTAAAGTACTTTATGAAGCACATAATTTCCAAAAGAAGTTTGGACATTAACAACCAACACAAAGTTGTATAAATCATAGCGCGTATAAACTATAAAGCCTTACACCTCAGAAAGCACCGAATAAATATTCCAATATGGTACTCAAATTGAACGCAGTGGAGGAAAATAATGCTCTGGAATTCATTCTTCCAACGACAACTTTTAATATTTTAAGTAAAGAATGATGTTGAAAATAAGTAATTAACTTGAAATGGGTTACACGCAGGAACTTTAGTTAGAATCATATCATTTTCATGAATTTAATTCAACCCATTTTGCCTTTAGTAAGTATTGACTCTTTGCAATTTCATATAGACTGATCCAAAATCATGAACATTTGCAATGAAACCAAATATTCGTTTCTTTCAGCAAAGTACATAGTAACTGTCGTTTTCTCACTTAAAACTATATCCAAACAGCAGCGGATATCTATCTTATCTATATATATGGTTTAAGTTCCATAATTATCACAAGTATCAAGAGCTGGTTAAGACCATAATTAGTATTGAGATGGCTAAATTATCCACCCTTATGTTCCTCCTGCTTGTCTTTCTTGTTTTCAGCCGTGGTAAGAAAACGTTTTACTAACTTACATAATAGCCTTGCTCTTTCAATTTCTTGCTTGTGAGCGGAAATTTTAAATATTGCACTGCGAATTTAATTTCAAATATTTTTTGTTGCACTTATTTATTTATTTATTTTTACAAGAGGAGAAAATAGTGGTAATTGTAGAAGCCAAGGACTGCCACAAAACATGGAACTGCAAGGGTGACCGTCGTTGCTGGGACGACTGTAAAAACCGTTACGAAGGCGGGAGGGGATTGTGCGACTTGTACACTGCACCTCCTGTTCCAAAGCAGTGTTTTTGTGCATACAAGTGTTGATGCCTTTGCATTTTGATGCTCATGAGTTGTGCAACAAAGCTGATGGGAAATTGTAAAAAAATAAAGACTTTGTCTACACTTTTATATGGGAGTGTACAACAAATGCTTTATTTTCTGTTCATATATACTATGATTGACATCTCTCTTTTACTAAATTCGTTCCGTATGGATATCAAGTATCAATCTCAACCTTGTCATTGGCAAAAAAAAAAAAAAAAAGTATCAATCTCAACCTTGGGAAAGCAATAAAGAGAAACGAGAAACTTTGTTGTTTCAAGAATGGAAGTGCATAAAACCCGTTTTATCAAAAAATCCTTATCCTGAACAATCCATTTAATAATCGTGTTAATTGTGTCAACCGTTATTGACCCAAACCTATTTATAATAAATCCAAACCCTCTAACTTCGTACAAATTTCGTATCGTATTGTGACCCAATTTGTCACTCCTATTAGTTAGTATATCTATCCCATTTCCTTTCGTAAAATGAAAGCCACAATACATTCTTGTTGGGGAAACTTCCAAATGCTCAATCACTATAAACACTACCAGTGATCCAGTTGAACTTTGGGGAGTCCGATACACTGTTCACTTCCTGCTGATTCATTCATTCTGTCCATGCTGGAAACTCCGTCAGGCAATTCAGACGCGGCATATGTTCGAAACTCCTTGGAGTCAGATTCTCTTAAGGATGGAGTACTTCAGCCTCGCCAGACTCTAACCGTTTGGCTACCCTGCAAACCGAAAGGATTGGATTTGTACAAGTCTCTTGTTTATTTTGATGTAGGAGAGGAAAAGGGTAGTTCGTGTTGCGAATCTATTCGCCGAAGACTAGGTCTCCCAGTCTCTGGCTTCAAGCAAGCCATGCATGAGAACATCGAGAAGGAAACAGTATCTTGCAGATCAGCATTGTGGTTCTGTTCAACCTTTAAGGGCAAGAACCAAACGATTCAACTATAAGCTTCCTGAATTTCAAATCTCGAAGAAGAGTTTCTCGAGAATAAGCCAGTTGCAGCTGCTCTTACAAAAGGCCGAAAGAGGGAAAACTACGTCAGCCACTTCAGTACATTAATTACCATGCAAGAGCTGCATTTAGAGGTGAATATATGTCTTTTATGAACATATGACGGGGGATTTGGACTTAAAGACCTCTATATTGCAGCATGTATTGACTCAATACCGATGCTACCGTACTAGAAAGAAATGAAGAGTTATGACATGGAGTGCGTCAACATGAAGAGTGTAGTTTTCCAGGCCAATATCTTCCAAGAATCATACACAATCGAAGAACAAGAAGGAGAACACTGCGATTTTACTTGGTTCGGATTTCTGAGAAATCCTACATCCAAGGGCAGAGGCAAGAAAACCTCTAGTCCAATTCACTATCATGTGAAAAACGATTACACGCTCAAAGCCTTCACTCAGCAATGAATCTCTTAAATTACAAAGTTTCAAAACCCAAGCTTAACCCAGAAATTCTCTCACTTTCTCTCTCTAACACTCACGAGAGAAATACAGACTTAATTCTAGAAAGAGAGCAAAAACAGAATGAAAGACTTTTTTTTCCCCCTTCACAGACTATATAATCACAACTTCTATTTATACTTCATATAAATAGAATAAGTAATTTACACAATGGTTAACATAGACAGTTAAGTTAATCAACAGCTAACGGGCTGGAGTCCTGTTAGTCATAAGAAACTTTTCTAATTAATAATTAACTCACAAATCAGAGTCACATTATGAACAAAGAAGAAAGACGAGAGAAGAGGGGAGATAGGATCTGCCATGAAAGCAAAGTATTGGGGTAAGGGAATAGCAACTGAAGCTGTGAAGTTGGCCTTGTCATGTGTTTTCAAGGAGTTGAAGTTTTTGGATAGAGTGGAAGGATTGGTTTTTGAAGAGAATAAAGATTCACAAAGACTTCTTGAAAAGGCTGGCCTTGTGAGGGAGGGTGTTTTGAGAAAGTATTTCTTTTATAAAGGCTAAGAGTAGGGATATTGTTGTTTACAGCGTTGTAAACTCCGCTTAATTGGCTGGTTTATATATTGTAAAATGATCTGCCTTTTTTCAGTGTTGAATGATTTTGTTTGCGCTCTTATTTCTTCCTACTCTTTCTTTTCTTTTTATTTTTTTATGAATTTAGGATGGGGATTTGAATTTGGATGTACTTTGATTTGGACTAGATTGTGTCTGCTACCATTAATTTTTTTTTCTACTTTGTTTTGTTCTTTGGTCAATCTATTTTAATTTATGTGAAAGAGCGAAGTGGAAAATTACTTCACTTGAACATATTATGGAATCTTAAATTAGGCATGCACACAACAAAACTAACAAAATCTTCAGTGGAGGAAGAGGAATCAATTGCTGTCCCTTATGTACGACATGTCGTTTTGCTTTTGTACTCATTTTATTTTATTTTATTTTTTTTTAGGAATAGTGTAAACGAAAACTGACCGTGGGTTTGACACAATTTTACACAACCGACAAATTTTCAAAGTGAGTGTCGTTTAAAGGGAAAGTTCACTTTAAATAATAAACGATGTGTCGTTTTCAAGAAAACGACAGCAAATCTTAGACGACACACGACAACACGCCATATTGTTATGTCGTAGATGACAGCCATAATTTAAGCAAAAAACAGCATATGCTTTGTTTCTTATACATAGTTTTACACAGCCGACAAATTTTCAAAATGAAAATGTCGTCAAACAGGGAAGTTCACTTTAAATAATAAACGACGTGTCGTTTTCAATAAACGACAGCAAATTCAAGACCATAGTCGATGAACGAGAATACGCCCTATTGTTTTGTCGTAGATGGCAGCAATCATTTAAACAGAAAACCACAAATGCTTTGTTTCTTGAAAAGCAAGTGACATGGTTTCTCAAGTCCGGTCGTTTTTATTGTCTTAACAGTGTGTTTGATTGGAGGGAGAGATAGAAGGAGGGAGAGGGGGTAGAAGGAGAGAGGTGAGAGGAGAGATCAAATCTCTTGTTTGGTTAGAAGAAAAAAAGGGAGAGAAAAGGCAAAGAGATGAGCTCTTCTCTTGGGCCCACTAAAACTACTCATTTTAATCATCCAAGAATCCATCAAATCTACCCTATTTAGATTTGAAGTGACTATTTTATCCTTGATAAAATTATTAATAAATAGTAAAAAAATGAGCAATATAGTTGTTGACGGTGAGCTCGGTGCTACCGCCGAGGAGCTAAACTCTAGATGGTTGGCCATCCAGCTCGACAAAGGTACGTAAAGCTCATAACTGACTCCAATTACGCTTGATACATTATCCGAGATGCTTCTCAGGGCTCCTTCGGGCCGCATCTCTCCTGGGTGCCTCATCGGACTCAATGTCAGCTTGAGTTGGACTATCATCATTCTGAAGTAGGCTGCTACTCGCTATCATTGGCCAACAAATGACAAATAACTCATCGTCGGATGCGAGATCATCCACCGACGGAGGGTACGACACTTGTCGTTTGCCATCTAACACGTCATGATGTGACACTCGAGTTATGAGCAAAACCCACCTAACACCCGGTCCAAGTGGTAACTTATAAATAGGATGCATTTATTGCATTCCAAAGGCAAACAAGCTCCTTCCCAACTAACTTGTTCTCGACCTCTGCCGAGCACCCCCTGTCTTGAGCATCGGAAAGCCCTTGTCTTGTTTACTGACAAACTCGCCTCCAAGGCATCCCTTCTCTTGTTGCAAGTCGACCAGTCCAGGCAAAGGCGAATGGGGAATAGCTGAGCACCGTGTGCCGCCGCACGTGGTGTTGGTACGACGCCGGAACACGGTAAGCATCAACAATAGTAATTAGATAAAAAACTATCATCAATCCTTCTAACTCACTTCTTTCTATCAAACAACTTGAAGGATTATGATGATCTCTCCATCCATCTAACTCCCTGCATGCTTTATTATCTTCATCTCTCCTGCCAAATATGGAGCCTAACAGGTAACATTGTAACAACATCCATTTCTCAGGGATAAAAAAAGTAACAACAGTCATTCCTTAAAAAAAAAGGAATTAAGTAAATAGAAAGATACCTTTCCAGCTCTTCTTTCCCAAAGGAAAACGCATTATATCGTTTATAGAGGTTAAAATATTTGGGCCAGCCGATCGACTCACCCCAAAGCAGAAAAGGACATTCCCTAGCATTCTCATCCAGTTTAAAACTAATTTAATTTGTCATAAAGTCCCTCCCTTCCTTTTATTTTCAACGCTAGGAATTTTCTCTGCAGTTTCATTTTCAAATTTTTTAGCAGCCAAAAAAAAAGAAAAAAAAGATATTGACTAGTCTTGCCGATAAGATCGTACTAGGAAAAAGAAAAAAAAAATGAATCAATTGTAATATCTTAATAGTACCCTAATATATATATATATATATATAAAATATCTTAAGACACGAATTATTTCTCTTTCTTCTCTATTCTTTCTTATTTTTAACTTGGGGTAGGAAAATCCAAACGCTAGGCCTCATTTTTTTTAGAGGGGTATGAATATATTTATTGTTAGGTCAAGCCAATCACGATAAGTTTTTTTACTCTTCAAGGTTTTTTTTTCTTTGCTAAAAACTCGCTTAATAATTGAGTGCAGTGTATTATATGCTTGACACACTAAGTCTATTGCTCATACAAAGTAGCCAAGCAATACAGCCCCCAGTGTCTGCCATTGTTTAGCTATATAGATGGAGGTCAACTTATCAGAGATCACCCTCCGTCCGTTCAATCTGACAGACGTGGACGACTTGATGACAAACGTAGGCGATGATCAAGTGACTCGGAACCTCAGATGGAAGACATGGACCTCCAAATACGAGGCATTGACTTTCATCAAAGATGTTTGCATCCCCCTCCCTTGGCGCCGTTCCATATGCATCGGCGACCGTTCAATCGGTTTCTTCTCCGTCTTCCCAGGATCAGGTGACGACAGGTGTAAGGCAGACATAGGGTATCGTGTAGCCCCCAAGTACTGGGGCCAAGGGGTAGCCACAAAGGCAGTGAAGATAGCACTTCCTCAAGTGTTCGAGGACTTGCCTGATGTGGGAAGGCTTCAGGCTTTTGTTTTTGTAGAGAATAAGGCCTTTGAAAGGGTCCTAGAGAAAGCTGGCTTTCAAAAGGAAGGCCTTCTTAGGAAATATTGCTATATCAAGGGAATACTGAGAGATTTATTTGTTTACAGTTTTCTCTCTACAGACTTGCCTTCTGATCAAGTGTACTAATTGGATGATTAGCTGTGAATTATTATGAGTAGGTTTCATTATTTCGTGCAGTAAAGGTTTCGTTATAGATGATTTGATGTTTTGCTTATGAACATTAATTCCTTGATTTTTTTTTTAATTTTTGTTTCTATTTCCTTTCATTTGGGATGGATTAATTAGTACTAATCGTCAAGAGAAAAAAGGAAAAAAAAATTGATTTTCTATTGCTAAATACATGAATTTTTAGGTATAAAAATCAATTAACTGCCTTATCTTAACTCGGGTGAGGGTTTGAAGGGATTCTAACTCTAAATCTCAGTATTAAGAAAGGTGCAGATTTACTATTAAGCTAAGCTATCCCTATAATCACTCAGACAAAAATAAGATCTCAAAACTTTACAAAATCAACATTCAAAATTGATGACCTATTAGCAAATTAAAGCATATAAAAAGTTTCATACTTGCACAAAAAGGAAATTTTAGTCTGTACTGATGCTAGCTCAAATTGTTCCGATCATATGCCTCAAAGTTGTAAAAATCCACAGCGCATGCAACGAGAACCATTGAATACTTGGCAAATTCAAAAGGAAATATATATGTACACACATGCACATATCTAGACACTAGAGAGCACACTAATTTTGTGCATTCTACCATAAGCCTGTATTATGAACATCCTCTCTCTCTCTTACTAGCTCTTAACATCCCTACTTAGATTCTTTGGTTGCTAGTTGCTGCCCTTTTTTTTATTCTCCTTTTCTTCTCTCTCTCTTTTCTTTTTCTCTCTGTTTTGTTTTTTTTTTCTTCCTTTTTTTTTTAATAAGATAGATGCTACCCTCGTTAGAACATATACAAAGAGGTATTGGCTCAAGTTTGCAAACATCTAAAAACTATATGTGCGATTGGCTATACCCCGTGCCCCTGAACTTTTAACTGCAAGGAAAACGAAATCTATATCTGTGAAAACATACAATATTTGTTATCAACAATGGACTATACAAAAAAAGCCTGCCGCAGTCTTTAGGCAGCAGTAGAAATTACATACATCACACAATTTTGTCTACAAGCATTTTCATTTTCCCTCTCTTTTTATAAACCTCTTTCTTTTGCTTTGCCCGTCACAAGCATACACACACACACACACACCAACCACGGCTGAATCAAATGGAACTGAACGCCTTTTTATTCACACTTGTGAGAATGAAACATTTTCAGGAGAAGAGTTTACCGGAATTTCTTGCGGTAGCGGTGCACTTGGCTGGTCCAGATTGGATGGTATGACAAGTCGCTGCAAGGGCTTGAGAGCTACTGTAAGCTGCACAAATGAGGGCCGCAAGTTTGGTTCACTGCAAAGTAACAGGACAAAAAGACAATCAATTGAACTAGATATATTCAGAAGAGGAAACTAGATATATGCACGCATTCGAGCTTCCGTAACTTACGTTTGCCAACATTCCCAGATTATTCTTGCAACCTTTGGATCTACTTCCTTGGGGATGTCAAGCCGTCGATTCTGAAAACCCACAGCACCTACAACTTGCATCGGGTTCATCCCACTCCAAGGCAATCTAAGGGTAGCAAGCTCCCACAAAATGACTCCAAAGCTATATACATCACACCTATATATTTGGCACAGTAGCCATAAAATTCATGTCATATTAGTGGTCTTGTAAATTTACTCACACCACATACAGCAAAACTAGATTGAATTGTTCTCTAGCGATGCATTTCATGGGTGGGCTTTAACATAGCTTTGCCGCCACAGACCAGATAGAAGAGACTTTAATAGGAAAAAGATATAAAATCAAATAATTTATCCATACTAAATCTATTGAATGACTTTAGTTCAATTAGAGAAACCACAAGCATGGAAGCCATCAAAAGGCTTCTTGCCCTTTCCCACTGATTCCTGCCAGCTTTGTTGGCCTTATTATTGTTCAAGTGCTGCATAACTTTTATTTTACTTTTTATCTTTATCTTCCTTTTTTTCTTTTTTTTTTTTGTTGGGGGGGGGGTTGGGTGTGGTGTTGGCGCGGTTAACTTAGGGTGTCCAGGCCTCTTTGAGCACCTTGCTAATAACTGAGGGTGTGTGTTCCTCCTATCTGAATACAACGGTACAAACTTGGGAAGGTGGCCCCAAGGGGAATCAAATCCACGACCTCCCATTCATAAGGTGAGACACTGACCCCCTTAAGCTACCCCTTTGGGGTTAACTTTATTATCTAACTATTTGTTATTGCTAGGAAGAATATCCAACAAGATGATGCATATTTTAGTTGCTGAACTATAAGCACCTTTACTCTCAATATTTGTCTTGTAGAATACAAAATGCCATACAAATAAAATAAAAAAAGGCACAGTCTTCTTGTGGGGCAGAAAAGACACGCATTATATCTTAGCAGCTGAACAGTGCATTGAGACCTAAGTGCATAAAGATTTCAATGGAACATGAAGTAGTGACTTGCATAACTACATAACAGCCATTAATAGCAAAAAAACAAGAATATACAACAGTCAACAACCAAAGTGAAAGCATATGTAAGACAACCAATAACTTACTTTTCATTGGAGGGTTCATTGCGAAGGACTTCAGGTGCCATCCACTCAGGCTAAACTTGTAAACAAAAATTCAATAAGAGACTAATTCAATAGGCATCAACTTTTACGTCGAGCCATTATGCAGAAACTACTAAAGACAGCACACTTCTTACCGTTCCTGCAGTTGATTTGGATGACAAGAAAGTGTTATGTTTTAGGCGTGACAATCCAAAGTCACAGACCTGTATAATTAAATTTGCATACTTTGTTAAAAGAGATACCTCAACTAACAATAATTAAAAATGCAAATGGCACATTACTTGATTGCCAAAAATTTATATCAGCATAGAACGCATCACTCATGCATTGCCATTTTGAGTTTATCAAAACGTAATAAACATAAACATGCCATACAACCGGCAACAAACAATAAGAGAATTTATAAGTTATTAGCCAAGCAAGGTCCACCAAATCGACAAAAATTAGAATTTTAGTTTGTGCAATATTCTTTATCTAACAAAAAAGAATTCAATTTAGCAAAAAAAAAATACTAAAACAACCAGAGCAAAATTCATACCTTTACATTCCAATTTTTATCAACCAAAAGATTAGGTGATTTCAAATCTCGGTGAACAATTGTAGGTATGCTGGTATGCAAGCAATTCATACCCCTAGCCTGCCAAAATGAATGCAGGGAAATTAGCATATACGAGACAGGGTACACATTGCAAAAGAATATAAAATGCATTATCTCATACCACATCAAGAGCCATCTTGATTCTACGTTTCTCATCAATTTGAAAAAGAGGACGATGGATAATCCGATATAAGCTTCCTCTGGAAAACAAAAAAACCAAATGAATGGAACACTTAATGAGCAAGGATAATGCCGCGTGTAAACACAAAAGATAATACATGATGAATTCAGCAACACTTGATAATCGATCATTCCAACCCCAAAAAAAAAAAAAGAAAAAGAAAGAAAGGAACAAGAAAAACCACAACAGTAAGGGCATGGCGTACACATAAATGCATATATACCTTGGAAGAAACTCAGTAACAATTGACAGGTTTGGTGGTCGAGTAACAGCACCCATAAAAAGAACCACATTTGGATGACGCAACCTACGCATAATCCGTACCTTATATCCAAAAACAAAGAAAATATATGTGAGGTCAATAACTTTAAACCAAAAATAAAACAGCAAAAACAGCCACCAGTTTCACTACATCCAATTCTGTTTGCCCACCGTTGCTTCTATGACATTCAAACACCACAGGAAAATTTCAATTTTCGACGTTGTCAAGAATCAAGTTCTATGTATATTTGTCAAGCCAAAAAAGAAAACAAAGCAAAAAAGGTTCGCTGCATTCTTACTGCAAAATTGATAGCCATCTTAATAAAGTGTACAAGGCAGAATTTGAATAGTCCATCGTTTAATACCACTTTCCCAAAATTTTGCAAATGTCATAAGAAAATAAATGGCACAATATTAGTTAACAAAGAATTTCAAGGAAAAAAAGGATCGTTGCTTACTTCTCTTTTAAACTCATCCAAAGCAGCGCCTGAAAAGTCCTGGTCTAAGAACTTCTTCACAGCTACCTCCTGTAATAAATTCACCAACAATTCTGAAGTCAGCTGTTAGAAAAACAATGCCACTTGGAGAAATCATACTCTCTAAGTGGATACAAAACAAAATATGAAAATTCCGCAAGTAATAGCAATGGAAGAATAACCACTATGAGAAGATAACAAGAAAGCAACGCTTAAAGACTATCAAGACTGTTAGAAGAACAATGAAGTACGAAACCTTAAACATGTTACGAGAGCGGGAAAACAGAAAAGAGTTTTCTTTTGCTTGTAGTCCACGAAAAGAGGTTGGCATTATATGAAATCACTGACCAAACCTCTCATACACCTTAGTTAAGAAAACTCTTAACCAAATTAGTTGTAAGTTCCAACATGTAAAACAACAAATCACATAAGGTAACAACAAGATGCATAAAATAACAGCCTACAAACTCACAGTCCCATTCCAATCTGCATGATAAACTTCTCCATATGAACCTAATTGCAGAAAACAGGAAAAGAGAAAAAACGATTAGACTCAATAGGAAACATAATGGCTACACTATACAAGAAGCCAAGAACTGAACATCAACCGACAGATCTTAATGGGATACACTTGTTAACCCTTGCAAAGATTCCTACCTTTATCCATAACATAAGGAAAAGTGGAAAGAACAATAACTTCCACATAGGAAATATATATCTCAAGCCAAATTAATAAACCACCTAAACAGATAGATGAAACTCATGAACAAGCATACATAAGCATATGTATACATGCACATGTATGACAGACACATATATGTACTGCATTTAGACAGAGAGCGAGAAAGAATAACATTAGCAAAGCTTTGAAGTAGCACTACACTTGCCAAAAAAAAATACAGCTATGTGCATTACCTAGACCAATCCTTTCACCAAGAACCAGATCTTCCCATGATATTTCGCATTCACCTACATCTACATCATCAAATACTTGATCAATCCTATTTATGATGGAATCAACAGGTGAGCATTCCGGATCCTTCAGTTTCTGATTGTTCTCCATAAATCTGTCGTGTGTGCATTTTCCACCATCCTTCAAACCAATTTCATTGTTTTCACCTTCTTTAACCACATGTATCCAGTCACTTTCTAAATCATTTGTATTCGTGGGACGTTCTTCCTTAAAGTTATTGTTGCGATCATCTTTTAAAGTGAACTTATTGTGTTCATTTGTGCTTCCCGCCAACACTGAACCATAATCAAAATTACGATTCTGTTCACCATTTTCCTTACTGGATGTGCTTATATTACCGGAAGATTTGAAGGCCTCATCGTTGATCTTTTCAGATGAACTAGAGCTGGTGGAAGCTAACGATGATGAATTATTATAATCAGGTTCACGATTAATTCTAGGAAAGAGACCCTCCATATAATCTTTCTCCTTTTTCTTAGGGACTTCGTTCAAAGGATGACGGCTTTTCCACATCAATGGTACGGGAGGTCGGCCAGAGGCAACATTATTTCTCGGTCTGTGAAGCTCATCAACTTTATTGTCTGCAGGTTTGTTGTATACAGCATTCTTTCCGGGTCCTTTTATAAGGAATGGATTAAGATCAGCAAAAAGGTTCTTAGGGTCCTCCTGGTTTTGATTATATGGGACAACATTAACATTCATTCTTATGCCACCATCTACTGCATGGGCTCCACGACTGCCCTTATAGTAAGTACTCCCTATGGCCGATGAGGCAGTTTGATCACTAAGAGTAACCTTATTAGATACTCTAGAAGAACCAACACCATTGTCAGCGCTCGAACCTGAAATTGACAGAAAAGATTCAACCTTTTCAGATCCTGGTCTTCTATCCAGAGCTGAATTGCTTTCAACTATAGGATTTGGACTGCTGCCCTCCCCTTGAAATGGCTTTGATCCAGAATAAGCAGCTCCAGTATTATTCAGGGAATATCGAGGTGGGATTTTGCCTATATTTGAATTATACGGCCTAAAGGTGAGATCTTTTGCGCTTGGAATATCAGCTGGTATAAGCGTTCCAGGAGCTGCCATGAGATCAACCAAAAACTCCCTGAAGAGAGAAAAATACATGTTCATAACCATATATGAACAAAAAACGAATAGAACAGCAAACTATCGGTTACAAATATTTACTAGCAGCGATAAATAAAAGGTACAGATTTGTTTATCACAACCTTTCATCTTCCAACTTTATTACATTGACAGCATCATCCTCAACACCCGTATAATGACTACCTTTCAGAAGTCTACAGGGCATCTTTATATTGTCTGCTAATACCTACATCCAGGGAAGCAGGAAAAGTAAATAAAAAACACAGACAATAAGACTACAAACTTGCAATAAAAGATAACTCAAAATATTTGAACATATAATTAGAAAAACAAATGTAAGAAAACAAAGAATTCTTGCCATCTGATTGGTCTATATTGACAGACTAGAAGGCAATCATCCACCCATTAAAGTTCATTCAGGTTAGATACTTCCTGCATACCCTTCCTAAAGAATAGATAGATAGATACACTTTACATATATGTGTGTGCGCGCATGTGTAAAGCGTGACATGTACAAACAATGGCCTAACATTTCATTAAAAATAAATAAATAAATAAAGAAAAAAAAGAAAGAAAAAAGCACAAGAGACCATACTAAAAATGGTAAAACCCAGACAAAAGAAAAAGTTTAAGAAAAAAAGTATCATGTAATAGGGTTACAGTGAACCTTAAAGAGTAAAGCACGGTGTCTTGAGAGGCCAATAGTTATAGATCCAATGGGTAACACACTCGTGTGCAACGACGTCCTCAACTCCATACTTCTTTCCATCCACCTAGCCAACATGACATTTGCATCCTTAACAGGCCCACCCATATGTCCTGTAACAAGTTCCGCAAGCCTCTGAACCAAAATGCCAACCTCACTTACGGGGCAGTCTAAGGCAATACATTGTGCAACTTGAACTAACTCTTCCAAGGCAGGATCAATAGTTTGATTGACTAATAAAACTTCAAATCCAGAACCCCCCATGTTTGTCTCAAGATCTGTGAGAGAAGGCATTTTTCCTTGAATTGTTGTTTCTGTTGAGAGTCCATACACGTCATAAAAACCATCCACCACTTTCTCCTCATAGTCAAGCACATTGTATTCCTAGTGATAACAAAACCAAAATTACAGAAATTTTCAGAAGAAGCACAAAAAAAACAAAAACATATGCTAGTAAAAGAACAAATAGCTAATCACGAAGTAAATTTCAACTATATTAGTCTATTACATAAATGCAACAATTGCATGTAAATATTCAACTTCTAAACGCACCCCTGCTGCGGGGATTTTGACATCACAATGACTAAGCAAGCAACTTTGATTCTCTAGGGCGACCACCTCAGGCAAACGCATGAAGGAGAGGGACTGTATATTTGTTTGTCACCAAGATACTAAATGGGAACTGGGCACCAAAAATGAATAATGGCCAAGTAAACGAAAGTACATGCTTCGCCAACATTAGGCTAACATGAAAAAAGAAATGCTCTCTCAAAATTAAAATAAATAACAATTGGACCCAGATAAATACACCAACTCAATGATCCTCGTATTGCCTACTTACAGCAATTCAATACGATGCCCATTTTAAGCCAGCAACAAGTGAAGATGAAGAAAACTTGGTGGTTTTAATCAATGGGATTTCTCTTTGGACCAAAAAAACAACAGTAAAAAAAAAAGAGGATGAAGCAAACTTGGTCCAATCAATAATGATCCGAGAGAAAGTCAACGAAATTAGGTCCCAAATCGCTGCTGCCTAATTAACGACAATCCAAAATAGGATACAGAAGTACAGAAACTACACAGATAAGTGCACAAATACAGATGACCAAATCAAAAACCCTAATTCATACTCATCCAACTCAATTGATTACAGGCAAGAGTAAAGCTGTTCTGAATTCCAGTTTCGAAAGTCCACTAAAACTCACCCAGTAGTGCTTCGACAAGGCCTCAGCGGAAGCCTCCTCCTTGTCCGTCCCCGAATCGGTCCTCTGATTGCCCAAGCTTAAGAGCGTCGCCGCTCGGATCTGATCCTTCTCAGGATCATCGCGAAACTCAGAATTCGAGGCGCTGATCGCTAGGGCAAGCTGAAACTGGAACTCCTCCTCGGACGACATGTAGTCCGACCGATTCGCGGCGGTCGTCGACGGAGTGGTGGTGGTTGTGGAGGTGCCAGCCGTGCTTCCTGAAACGAAGGCAGCCGGCGACGGCGACGTCAAAGACAACGAAGGACTCGCCGGAGAATGCCCAGACTGCTGACTCGACGCCACCCGATGATCGGAGGAACACGACGGCGAAGTCACCGATGAAATCGAAGTATCGTTGGTTCGATTCGGCTCGTGATTGCTCCCTATGTGAAGCTTCTTGAAAATGTGTTTCATCTTCTTCTTCCCTTTCTCACTCTCCCACTCTCTCTCTAGAATTTCTGAGTGTGTTGAAACTCCTTCACTGCTCGAATTTTCTCTCACTTTCTCGCTCAATTTTCTCTCACTTTCTCGCTAATTTTATGGGTCAATCCTTCCCCAGTTCGCCTTAGATTTTTTTTTTTTTCCCTGACGAAAGTGTTGGGAGGGAAAACTCTGCGCAGCAAGGATATATCTATTGTTTTATTGTGGGGGCGGGTAATAAATATGGGGCTTGGTTTTCGACGAAATTACAAGAATGTCATAATTCCCCTTCGTACGCAACGTTTTTACAAGTAAACAAACTAGTCAACTACCACGTTGGCATTTTGTCGGACCCGATTTGCCTACATGGCCCTGACACGTCCCGCCACGTAATACCTTTAATTATCATTTCTTCTTTAGGGGGGCCTTGATTATCAATTTAGCAATGACGTGGCACCTTTTCAAAAGGAATTTGGCTTTTGCCTGTTAGACCTGTGAAAAAAAAAAAGAAAAAAAAAAGATCCCAATAAAATCTAAAAATTTCAAAATATACACAATTAATAGAGACGTTCACTTAAAAAATATCTTTTTCTTGTAATTTTTTGGTAAAAACAAAAAAAATACCTATTATTAAGTATCTGTATTTCAACCGTAGAATATTTAAATATATATATATAATTTTGACTATATCTAATAATCTAAACGTGTGCCACTAGTTATTTAAGAAAATAAAAATAATATTATATTGAAGAATAAGGCAACGTGAAAATAAGGATGATATTATATTAAAGAATAAGAGAACATAGACACTGAAAGGAGCCATTTTGGGTAGAAAAACTCGTCTGCTTACAAGGAAGAAAGTTGGGTGTCAATTTTTGTTGTCTAGTATGAAAATTATGCAAAGAAAAAGAGACCACAAACGACGCAATGTCTTTTTTCTTTAATGCAAATAACGACACACAAGTTACGACTATTGTGAGGAAAAGATTTGTTATAAAAAAAATTTAGGCAGGATATTTAAATAAAGGATCAAAACTTTAGGTCTGCTTTCAATATAACATGGTTTTAATTCTTAATGTAAATAAATATTATGCTTTTAAAATATTTAAGTATATAGCATTTTTAAAATCACGTATTTTTTTAAATATTTAAATTTTAAATTTTATCTCTTTTTTCTTTTTTTTTTTCCTTTTCGTTTTAGTTTTCCGTTCTCTCTTTGCTCTTTCGTTTTTTTCTATGTTATTATAGACAAAATTAAATTCTTTTAATTTAAGTGGACTATTTAATAAATATTATTATATATTCGTTTATTTATTTCATTCCCTATGATGACCCAATTCCTTTCTTCTAAAAAAAAAAGTCGTTGTAGCAATTAACTATTAAATTATATTGATTTCCAAGATTATTTTCTCTAAATTTTAAAATTGTAAAAAGAATTCAAATTCTAAAAAAAGTCCTTTGTAAATTTTTTTGACGGAAAAGAGCCTGTGTCTATCACACGAGAGCTTTTAAAACGTATATTATAAAATGATGTTTTAAACGTAATTCTAATCATTGTTATTCTGTGATGGCTCAAAAAAAAAAAAAAAAACTATGTGTTGGTTTCTAATTATGTTGTGATGTAATAACCCAAGATTATCGCCTCTAATCTATTTACAGAATGGAAATATTCTAGTCAGCGATAGTTCTTATAGAATACAACAAAAACTTCAAATACTATAGATAAAATAAAACATAGAACAGTTTCAATGCTTAATTTAAATAAATAGCATACTTTTAAAAATATTTGAGAATATAACATCTCTAAAATCATGTTTTATTATTAGATACTTGAATTTTTAATTTAACCTCATTATTATTCTTCTTTTTTTCCTTCTTTTTCTTCTTTTTTTTTTGTTTTTATTTTTTGTTATCTTTCTGTTACTTCATATGTTTTTTTTTTACGTCGTTCTATATACAATTATTTACTTTAACACTTATATTTTGACCTATTTATTTTTATTCCATGGCATGATGCCCTCCTTCTCCCAATAAATTGGGTACCCGTGTAGGCCCAACCTTCTTTAATCTCTCTCTTCCATTGTTTCTTCCTGACTGTTTTAAGGGGGAAAAAAAAGCAAAAGAGAAACTGTAGCTATGTCCTGGTTTGAATCTTTATACAAAATAGTAAAATAATGTTCTTAACTCCAAGATTTTGTAAAGGTAAAACATGAGTTTATAAACCCAAAAAAAATATTAAAAATATTATGTAAATAAAAGACATGGTAAATATTAATGCATATAAGTTTGAATTTTATGGGAGTAAATATTGGATTTGTTAAATTTTATAATCTTTAGTATCGTCCTAGAAATACAATAAGACCGAAAAGTTGATTCAAGATCTTTCAGAGGAAGAAAATCGGTCGACTGTCCTACAATGTATTTGAAATGATTAAGCGACGAACCAATTAAATAAAAATTTTAAGAAGTAACATCGAAGGACGTATAAAGAGAAGACAATATTGATCAACACCCGACTGTCAGAAATTGAATAGAAAAAAGTTATCAACATAAACATATGAAGAAAATTTAGGATTAGATATTATAGACACTTGAAACAACTTTAAAAATAACAATATATTTATTCCTGTTTCAGCTAGCTGCTGAAATTTAATTCGAATTCAACAAGATCATATTATCTCCTCATACCGTATGATTAACTATATAAACAAGCTATTTTGAGTTAAAACTAAAAGTTTGAACAAAAATAGAGTGAGAACTAATGTATTAGTGTGAGAACTTTATAGTATATAGTATATTTTATTTTATATTATAATATATAAGAGTTTTTTTTTAGTTGAAACCCACAAATTTCAACTTATTTTACCAAACAATCTATAGTGTTGATCTTTTAGCCAAAAAAAAAAAAAAAAATCTATAGTGTTGATAATGTGGTCCTTATTACTGTAACTAACTGATTCATTTAATGTTTTTTTTTTTTCTTCTACACTATATACCCGTAGCTTTGCAATAACTCCATGAAAATGGAAATAGACACTCCTGATTTGGCAACAAAACGTGAACTTTGGAATCAGTACTACACTTCACAGTTTCCCTACAACATCGTCAGGTACTCCAGACTCCCTTCTTTTCCTGCCACGTAGAACTACGTGTCAGATTTTGCATGTCCCATGCATGCACATACAAATTGCCAACTTTATATACACATCAAAGTATCAAACCCTCCCGATCAAAAAAAAAATAAAAATAAAAGAAAAATCCTTCTCAATTACAAGCGTTCATTCTCACCTCTTCCAGATCAGACTTTTCCCGAACCTTGACCCAATATTAAATAAAAAAAGAAAAAAAATGAGCCAAGAGCAGCCACGTCGAGATCAGTATCATGATGATGATCAGAAGCCGATCAAGTACGGAGATGTTTTCGCCGTGGAAGGAGAGCTGGTGGAGAAGCCGGTGGCGCCAGGGGACGCGGCGATCATGCAGTCGGCCGAGAACATCATGCTCGGAAAGACGGAGAAAGGCGTGGCCGCCGCGACGATGCAGTCGGCCGCCTCGCGGAAAGAGAGGACTCGCCTTGTTGGTCACTACGACGTTAATATTGACTTAGGTGGTGGTGGAGATAATGATCAAGGAATTAGCATGACGGAGACTAACATTCCTGGTCAGCGTATATTACTGAGGCGGTTGGCGGACAGGTTCTTCCTAATATTATATACTATTTTTTGAGCTAATTAAGTGATTAATTACGTGCGGCGGTTATTATATAATAATTGTTTTGTTTTAATTGGTTTTGTTAATCATTTTCTATCATATGGTCTATTTTTGGGTCGTTAATTTGTAATTTATTGATTTTAGGGTTGGATGGATAACCATATTCAAAGAGTAATATTGTAGAGGATATGAATGAGGAAAGGAAAGTCTTAATTAAATTAGCTGGCATGAAATTATTTTCATTGTAAGGCACTTTGACAAAATAAAAGTTTTTTTTGAAAACTGGTTGCAAACGTGGAATAAAGAGGATTAGCTTATCAGTTGATTGGTAGCACCTTTCTCCTTTTATCCGTTCTCTCTCTACTATTAAGAGATAACTAAAATTCCCAATTTTATCTATTTATAAACGAAGCTTCTAGTTGATATCATCCAGGATAAACGTATAAGATCATAAGGTTTTAAACTACTCAATCTGAACTGGTAGTGAGAAATGGCAGTATTGGCAATAACTAGGATAGATCATAGAAGAATGCTTAAATCTTAATACTAAGAAGATAATTTTGTTACATATGTTGTTAAAAAAAAATCTAAAATAACATCAACAATAAATATGCGTATTACGGGTTTTCTTTGTTGGTGACCAAGGTGGTTGGACAATATAGCCAGCGAGCGCCATTGGTACCACCACCCACTATTCAAGGTGACGGGATAACAATCGGCGAAGCCCTTGAAGCCACGGCCCTGTCTGCCGGTCAGAAGCCAGTAGAGAGGAGTGACGCTGCTGCGATACAAGCAGCTGAAGTAAGAGCAACCGGACGTATCAACATAGTCCCAGGCAGTGTCGCCACTGCAGCTCAGTCGGCCGCTACTCATAATGCTGGAACAACCAGAAGCGAGGACAAGGCAAAACTCCGCGATGTTCTTGAAATACGTTAAGGGCACTTATACTGATTGTGTTAATAGATCAATAGTCTCGGCGAGAAAGCTTTTAAAGAAATAGAGGAGTTTTTACGTAATCAATTTACTTTTGCTTGTAGGATGCTACATCAAAATTATCTGCAGACAGACCGGCGACGCGCAGAGACGCCGAGGGAGCGACGAGCGCTGAAATGAGAAATGATATGCTCCTGACCAGGCATCCCACAGGAGTGGCAGCTTCAGTGGCAATAGCTGCTAGACTTAACGAGAAGGGTGACAAATCACCCTATAATAACTAGATTTTTAACTTGGCTACTTTCTAGTTCATTTATCAAAATTTCAAAGCGGGAACAAAATAAAGAGGGTCACGAAATGTACAAGGGACACAAAAAAGAGTGGTTTATGTTTCACACTATCTGTAATTTATCGCAGTTTTCTTCCTAGCGACGAATAAATATTTAGTGGTGCTTGAACTTATCAGAATGTCTTTTGAAAAGTTAAATATTATTGTAATCAATATAAGATGAGAAAAAGAGGAACCAGAATACTGAAAAGGGAAATGCAGGCACGCGTTAATATAGATATTGTATTTATAATCAATAGAATAAGATACAACATTTGCACCAAAAAAAAAAAATCAAAATTGACGCAACAGATAATCATTAGCCTGAAGTAATACAACAGAACAGAACTGACGGTTTTTCCTACAAATATACAAACTATATGCTGTCTTTGTAAAACTGGAGGATCAGGAAAATTCCACCAGCACTCTTTTACAATAAAAAAAATCATGGGGACGATATACGATCTAATGCTGTCGAAAGGTATTCTCAAATTGGTTGGCTGGTTAATGAGGTTTCGAGGGCTAATTCTTTGGTAATAAGTTTAAGTAGTACTTGCACCGATTCCCTTACCCTTGCTTCCCTGTTTAAAATTGAGAACGTTAATAAGCATCAATTTCATTTGTACTTCACCATAGTTCAAAATGTTATTTGCCAACTTGATTATTTGAACAGTACGATTAATCGACGGAAAAGCATCATTTATTACCCCAATACTTATCAATTTGGTATTATCGTGTTTGGGAAATCTTATCAAGGTAACTAGTTATTTTTTAAAAAAATATTGTTTAGGCACTTGAGGTAAAACAAAGAAAAATTTTACTCAGTTCAAAAACATAATTACATAAACAAAAACAATTCTTTAGAAATGATTTCTGAAAAGAAGCCAAAACCAAAATGAAAACGATTTCAGATCTAACTTTCACCACAAACAAACAAACAAATAAAGAAAATGAGTTTAAAAGGTCGTATCGACAGTTTTTTTTTTCCCCCTCAAAAAAGGGCGTCAAGATACTTGGGTGACATTTTTAAAATAATATGATGCCACAATGAGATTTTCTGAACACTAAGGCACCAAAATATATATATATATATTAAACTATAGAATACCAGGATGATATGTTCCCTTAAACTAAAGTTATCTACCAATCATTTTGCTAGGAAACTAATCACTTACCTTGAAACAACGAGGTCGCAAAAGGATGGAAACAAAACAAGCAGGTGTGGCCGCATATTGAAATTCTTTTCCTCGGCCAGGCCAGCTTTAAAATGTGGATGCAAGGGAAGAACAGAAGCTGTGTCTGAATGAACTATCATACGGGCTAGTTCCTGCAGGACGTACAAAATTTCCACTAGCCTTGCTGTAGGTAGTGGGCGTTCCCCTGCGGGCAGAGGAGGATTAACTCAGAAAGCATATAATAGGGTGTCAATGTCATGATGAGCTTCACTTTGGTTGCAGATAATACGCACCTAGGTCATTCTCATCAATTAGAAATCTCTTTAAAATGTATTCACATCTGGTCACAAGGACCATAATCGAGATTTTGCTGACTTCAGATCTTTCCAAACTCCAATCGTCAGCTTTCTCCTCACAACTGTACATGCAATTATTATTCAACTTATTTCTAACTCAAAAAAGAAAATAAATAAACACTAAATAAAATAATCATAAACAAGTAAAAGCGAATAAAGCATGAAAATAATATGCACCAATTAACGACATATTACAGATTTTCTTCTTTGAACACCATACAGGTATTCTACCTTGCCACATGGCACATACTAACACACAAGCAAAATTCTAAAATACAGTCAGAATACAGGCCTCCAAGTGAAACTATAAGATTGGAATGAAGGGAAAGCTAACTTATCCTTACAAAAGAGAAAAGAACGATTTACAACAGGTAAACAAAGAATGTCTCTGCCATTTGTTACCTGCTCAAAGAAAATAACTTCTGCAGGCATGTCAAGGAGAATCTACTACAGTGCAAAGGCATAAGTTCCACCGTCTCAACAGGTAAATAACAGGTACGTGATGCACAACGATCCAAGGTGGATACTAGTCTTTGCAAAATCTGTGAATATCAACGACAAATAATTAAAAGATGCTCATTGGAATTGTGGGAAAGGGAACTAGTGAAGCAAGATAGAATTGAATGAAAATGCTGTAGCATCATGGAAAGAAAAAGAATGGATAATATATAATCGTTCATTCATCTCAACCTTGATCCATAAATAACTTGAAAAAGATTATATTCGATTCATTCTCCTACTCACGAGCACTACTATAAAATATAACACAAACAAGATTTTGGGAAAATGCATGAACTATAAATATATGAGAAAAATAAATAATGCGACTAGAAGATGCATGGAAGATGCAGTAAAGGTGTCAAACAAGGAATGCGCCAGGGCAAAGTTCAAGGACTTGTAATTAGCATGACCTACTGGGAATATTATCATGCAGCATTAAATGTTTCCGAGATTTTGTTAATATACTTTTTAGTACTGTATACAGCTTCCTCAGTAAAAAAAAAAAAAAAAAAAAATTACATCATAAGGGGCGTCCACTGGTGACTTGAGAATCTTGTCACCAAGGATGTCTAAAGTGGTCATCTCCAGGGACTCATCAGCCTTTCCTACAACAGTAGAGAGAGAATCGAAAGCAAGAGCTCGCCCACAATAACCTACAAGGAATATTTCATACAAATCCGCAACTTCCTTCCATACACGGGTTCTTGCTGGCTTAGTAGTACTAGAATCTAATCCACTATCCCCAGCCAATTTGCAGACATCATCAACAAGAATACGATTGAAGCCTTCAACAGCCAATCTCCAAAGTGCACCGTCAGGATAATCTCTTCTAGTTGTCATAGACCTGAGAAATAACAAGGAAACAAGTAGATTGATAAGGATGAGGCTCCAAACTTCAAAGTATGTTGACCTCTGATCCTATTAATTTGAAAATGTGCATGCAACCTATGCATATATGACGGATTTATATCCAAATATTTTCCATCTGAATTTTGTAGGTCAAGAAACATAATAGCACAATAAAATATTTGTGCAGACTGTTAAGGTCTCAAAAAAGTAGTAGTTTCAGTAGAACAAAATGTAAGGCAGTCTATTACCTTCCGAGACTTTGAATAATTTCAGGATATAAAATATACTTCTCAACTGATGGCGCCTTCAAGAAAAGATCAATCAACAAAGGAACAAGCTTTTCGGCAAACATATAACTGGGGAGGGCAGCTGTAACAGCTGTACTTGACCAAGAGCTTGGAGCTTTAGCCTCTTCCTTTTTCAGGGGTATGGAAGAAGTCCCATTAGATCCTTCGTATAGCGCCAAACTAGCTTCTGCAGAAACTATTTGTTCACTTCCGATGACACACACACACACACACACACAAAAACACGCACACACATACAGATATATATTATTAAATTACAAGTCAAAAGATAGATTGCAGCAAAGCGACTAACATACCTGCATTTTGGTTGCCAGTGCTAGTTGGCCCTGCCTCTTCTCCCTCATCTTGTAATGGGGAGTCCAATTTTGGTAGATATTGCAAAATATCCCGAAAAAGAATTAGCCACATTGAAGAAAGGTGCTCAGTAGGAACTAGCATAGGTATGATCTCCAGCACTGTACGTAATAGAGGTGGAACATGCCCCTGGTGAAAAATCAAATATAAATTTCATTGGAAATTTGGGATGGAAAGTCATGATCTTGACTAACAACAGACGGGTCAAAAGTCGTAACGTATATATCCTTGTTCTTTTTTTCATTTTAATTATACAAGTTTCTCTAGTTTCAAATATAACAGTGAATTGATAAGCGGTAGCACGCATTCACTACATATAACTGGAGGAATACGGGTAAATGGACGATACAGAAAAGGTTAAGTGCAAAAGTTCACTTACAAACTCGGTTTCAAAGTTATCATTGTTTATAACGGCTTGCTTGACAGCCAAATCTATGACCCTGAGCAATTGTGTATACATATGATTGTCAAACATCCATTGTGCTTGAACATACAGGTCCCCTGCAAATTTGAAAAAGGTTAACAAAACATAAGCAAGAACAATATATTTCTCTGACGGAAAGATATGGGCACTGCATCAACAACAAACATGAAGTTTCTTATTTGTACAGAAAAAAGTTGCAATTTTCTGCTTAATGAGATCATAGATCAAAGGACATAACACTAATCATAGGTATTAAAACAAGGTTTACTTTATATTTCATTTTGGTACACAAAAAGTGGCGAGGCTCTCTTGCCTAATTAATACATTACCAAGACCATGTAAAATCTCCTGCTTCACCTTGCTAACTGCATTGCCACTGTAGTTTGTTGACTTCTGAAGAGCATGCTCATAAACGTCAAGTACCGATGTAAGGTAAGGCAGTGGTAAGTTTCCCTGATCGACACAATTATTTCAATGATACTAAAATGTTTTCTTTCATAGACATTTAAGTTTAAATTAAATGTCAAGCAAACGATAAGTCTTACACTGTTCCCAAAAAACAATAATTACCTTGGAAGCATGAGAAACGACAGTTATTTGCAAACAATTTATAGCCGCTAGAGCAACCTCTTTATTTCCTTTTAGAATGCTATTTTTTACAAATAAAAGCAAAGATTCCCACCCTGAATAATAAATGAACATAATGTGTTATTTGTGGAACAGCTAATTGAAGAGTGAAGAACATAAGAAAACAATATTAGAAGCCAATAATTGGCCTACCTGATTTAAAACTGCTCAGGCTTCTGAGGAAAGGAAAGAAAGAACGTAGAATACGGGCTATTCCACCAAGTATAAGTACAAGCGTTTCATCCCACTGTTTTTGAGCTGTGTTACGACTGAAAATGCATTTAACATGAGTCATGAGTAATTGGTTAAGAGAAGAAAAGAAAGAAACTTTATTGGGTCCCAAAAGGAGCGGAGAGAGAGATAAGGACCATAGAACCTTAACTATATACCTATGATGTATGAGCATGTGGACTGCTTTTCCTCCACGAGTTCCAAGTTCTTTCCCTTGCCATTCATCTTTTGATGAGGTTGCAGCCTAAAATGAAAACTTTCAGATCAAAGTAGTGAATGAAAGAAAAGAATCTGGATTGATATTTCACGGCCGCTTCTAACTAACCATTTGAGATGCACGATCTAAAGTAGGGAAAACATAAGTCCGAAGGCAATCCTCCCACATACTTTCAGAAAGTTTCTGTCCATGACTACCAAGAGTCTGAAAAAGTGTCCTCACTGCTGAATTTCTAACCTGAGTAAACAGTTGGCTTCTTCAGACTTGCAAACAAATTCAGTACTTAGCCAAAACCATACAAAGGTTGTGTGAGATGACATCATTAGCTAACAAAATTTCTTTATCTCCTACCAAAGAGACAATATGAAGTCCATGGTATAAATTCATTATTATGCGTGCTCAAATTATGAAACATCTCATGCATAAATTTGCAGGAGTTGTTTCCTGGCCAACTATAAATGGAGACTGTAAAAGATTTATAAAATTAAAAATCATGGTATATCATTAGTTATTAACTGAAAACACAAAGATGAGGCACAAGAGATCATATCAAGGACTCAAGACGTAGACATTCAAAATCCAGTCATCAATTAATGTAAAACCATTGCTTTGTTTGTGAGAATTAATAAGGCATTTGAATGGCATCAACTGAAGATATCTACTGCAAAACATATCACATCCCACCTCTGGCCTCTCATCAGCTCCAAGGTTCTGAAGTAATGAGAAAACCGCAAAAAGCAACTTGTCACGATGAACCCCATTTATCGACAAAGCTTGGTCCAAAACATTGGGTGTTGGTTCTTCTGGCTTTTGACCATCCATTTGCTTTGGAACAGAACGCCCGTCTATAATGTTTATTAAAATAGCAAATTTAATTCTTTGATTCCTAGTTTAGAGAGAACTATTAATGGGATAATATATCTAGAATGGAAAACTGACCTATTTCCTGTTCCTCTGCAGATCCGTGAATAAGCCCCTTTGCAATGAAGTCAGTTGTAGTCCACAAAAGGCCTATTGCCGTCAGGCTTATGTTAAGCTCTGTCTTCTGAGCACTGTAAGCTCCAGTCACATCAACACATCTGCAAAATTCAGATTTAATGCTAGATTACCTCCCATTGTTTAAAGCAGCAACCATACAGCCCATGTTGCACTAATGAGATTATCAACTATTTCTCCATTAATATAGGTAGAGCTGCATAAGACGTACATGTCATCATGTATACCTACACATATGTGCACAAAGAAGAGAGAGGAGAGAGAGAAGCCCAGTTTGTGATCTTACACTTGCAGGCAGTCTGCAGGTATATTGGAAAGTCCATCATTCATGATGACACGTAGGCTCTAAAAAAAAGAAAAAAAGGAAAAAAGAAAAAAACACTTAAGCAGGACATATAGATATGATGTAACCGGAATAGGAATTGAAAATTATAGATAAATAAAACATCTAAAACTCCATTAGAAGAAAAAACATCATAAAACTTAAATTGGTATTGAAGACATCTAATACAAAGAAAAATTCAAAACAAATGAAAAGAGAAAAATCAATAAGTAAAGAAAAGAAAAGAAAAGTAAAGTAACAGATAGAAGTAGCAGTGATAATGGCAAAAAGAATGCTTGTGTAAAAATTACATCTACCAACAAGAAGTTACTAACAGCCATATATGACATTCAGTAATAGTGAATGAAAATCTAAATGTGTTGAGCTCTATATGTATTGACACTTTAAGGTTCTTCATGCATTCACACATGGACATCAAAGATGAGCGTCATTTCCAATGCAGATATAAATTCTTCCTTTCCACTTTTCTTCTATAAGGAGGAGACTAAATTAGATAAAAAAAATAAGAAAAGATGATAGCCATGAATGCTGAAAGATGTGCCCACACCCACATTTTTGTATAACCTATGCATGCATAAACATGCACGACACATGCAGCAGTCCAAGAGCTCTTTCTTACCTGGAAACCCAGAGTGACAAGTTCCTTCTCTGAAGCATCTGCTACAGACCTTAGAAAGGGATAAAAGTGAAGTGGATCAATGAGCTAAAATTCACTAACAGGGAATGGGGAGAAAAAGGAAGCGTGTGGTAAAGATAAAGGCAAACCTTAACATTTCAAGAATATTTGACCAACTGTTCTGTAATTTTTCTCCATGCCTCTAAAAGATATGCGGCTTTTTTTTGTCAGAAACAATAAAGGCGTTGATTGGAAAAAAAAAATCCAAAATAGTTTTTGTCAATAGCATGTCACCTCTAACACATGTAGAAGAATTTTTAAAGATCCAGCACGCACTTCCACACTCTGAGTAGAGAAATAGAGAACCCTCAGTGGAGATATGACAGCACATTCGAGCGAGGACATTTCTGTAAGCATGGTTTCCATCTACGGAGAGAGAGAGAACATGCGCCAATGATAATACTTGTTAATTTATTCCTATTTCACAAGTTAAACAAGCCACAATTGTTAAAGGAGGAAAGAGTTCTCACGGTCTGTGATGTCCCTTTGGGTCTGGTTGATAAAGAGTCCTGCAAGTGATCTGACCCTAGAACAGCACATATGGATTTGTCTAGTGCATCAAGCGCCATATTTCGTAAATGCTGATTAGGTTTTTCTGCAAGCTGTAAAGCATTTTTGGATGTCAAGAAGAACTAATATGGTGCTAGAAAGTTAAAAGCATAACAAAAATTATAAGGAGATACCTCAAGAAAGTGGCCCACAACTAGATCCCAAAGAGGCTCCACTCCTGTTGCACGGGAAACAAATCAATACTTGGACAAATCATAGAAAAAGAAACACGATGAATGGTACATCAAAATGACCTGCACAGGCATCATGGAAATACTATCTTGTAAGTGACTATAGGAGAGTCTATACCAAATTAAATCCACGTACAACTAACTTAACACAAACAATAATTCTGCACACCATGCACACGCACATGCACGCACATTATTTGACCCCAAAAAAACCCACCTTTAGGAACCACATATCTCACAAACATTACTTACTGTGAAGATTATTAACAAGAATTGATATCATTCTTTCCACTGAAAATTTGATGCTTCCAAGTTTTTGACTCGATGCTGGTCCAGAACCACTTGAAGCTGCAGATACGCATTGCTCAGAAAGCTGACGTAACGCAGAAAGAAGGGACTTGACAGCAGATATATGCATCAAAGCTGAGCTTTCAAACAGCTTCCAAACAGAGAAAAGCAATAGGTCAGAACATGTAGTTTATCATTCTACATGGATACTATTCATGTCTGCAAGTACACACATGCCCATAAATTTTTAGGGCTAAAAACGAAAAAGAATGCCAAATGGCCAGGTTTTCCCAAATGCCACGAAATTTTTTTTGTTTAGATAAATGTAAAATATGGGAACATGGATAATAGTTTTAGTTTACTGTTTTAAGAAGTTCCTGGAAACTAGTAAGTTTCATGAGATAATGCATTGTATTTTTCCTTCTTTCCAGAAGATGGTTCCATTAAAAACTGCAAAGGATAAGAAAAGGGGCACATCCGATAAGGAAACATATACATACATACATATATATGTATATTTCTACAGGATCTCAAGAGATGTCAACAGTTCTATTCTATACAGTTTAACAGACAAATAGCTGCATGGTTTACCTGAGAATTCAATGAAGAAAGAATACTAAAATCACTGTATTGACCAGATGATTCCCTCGTAAGCTTTTTAGAGCCTGGTGAAACCTCCTGTAATAATAAAATTTAAATTACAACCCAAGGAAAATGTTATGAAAATCTCACGAACGAAAATATCTCCAGCGATCAATTACCAACCAAAATTCATATTTTCCTATCCTCATTCTATGCTTTTTCTTTTATTTTTGGGTAATTTCTGTAGTCATTTTATATACAGTTGTCCAAATTAGAGAACAGGTTAAGGCGTAGTTTGGGATTGTTATACTTTTGAAAGAAGTTCTAACATAAGGCAAAATGAGAAGTAGAAGCAGAAAGCAACAGTTAAAAATCCAAACCTTTCCAAATAACTTTAAAAGTGCATTGGTGCCAGTGTAGAGTACTTTGGACACTTTTGCCAAGCACACTACTTACATCACATGCTATGTGCAAAGGACTTTTGGGGCCTCCAAAAGAAATATCAAACTGGCCCCAACACTTCTTAATCTCTTCCCTAGTAATATGATTTCCCTAGATATAATATCACAAATATAGCCCAGAATTCCTGTTATAGCAAATATCTCTCACTTTGAACCGCATGAAGCTTTTACGAATCCTTTCCAAAAATTACCTGTGTGGTGGCATGTGGTGAATGGATTGCTCG
The DNA here is from genome assembly GCA_946598075.1 of Artocarpus hirsutus. Classification (NCBI taxonomy): domain Eukaryota; kingdom Viridiplantae; phylum Streptophyta; class Magnoliopsida; order Rosales; family Moraceae; genus Artocarpus; species Artocarpus hirsutus. Next base: position 95,558 of record CAMOHE010054696.1, on the reverse strand, counting down.
GTCTAAAGCTGCTAGGGTTTCCAAGACCTGCCGTTATTCAGTGAATAAGTTGACATGAATACCAGGACTATAGGAACAAATACAAAGACAGACAACATACCAAAACCCAGGATGGGCCCAACACATTATGCAAGCGATGAGCAATGTTGAAGAGAGTTCTTAAAGCCTGAGGAGCAAAAATAAAGAGTTGGATATACAGATAGTCGGACAACCAGATATTTAATAACAAAAGAATTCAGTGACGATATTGCAGCAGAAAAAGGAAGTTCATTAGTAAAAAGTAGTATAGAATATACCATAGCAAAGCAAAACGAAGTACCTGCACATTTTTGGGGGTGAGGACAACGTTATCCCATTGATCAACTAATGATTCAGAACGTTTGGATCCAGGAGACTGTAAGACGCTGCTGAAATCTCAATTTAAACGAACTTCAGTGATGTCAGGTCTCAACAAAGACTAAATTTAGGGAATAACAAAAGAATAAGAAACTTTTCCACAGACAATCTCAACAACGAAGATAGCAAGATATAGGCCTAAGAAGTTTAAGAATATTCTCTGTACCTCCTTTTCTCCACTTCATTGGGAAAATTTATTGTAAACTTGCAAAGGGATGCTAAAAAAGAGTTCAGAGGTTCTACAGCATGAAGAACCCCACATGCCTGAGCAATTATCAGTTAAATTATGAGTAATTATCAGTTAAATTACGGGTTAAAGATAGATTGATAAAGTAATTTAAGAAAGAAAAGAGAATGCCAGATACATAGCCACATGCCAATAATAAATAGACCAGCATCCATGACATGAAAAATCTTTCTCTTCTTCCTGAGGAAAAATGAGACAGAGTACGGCTGAAATTGCAGCCATGACCACTGCTGAGTCAGCATGTCAGAATGATGATTACCTGTGTGAATGCTTGATATCCCTTTAGTATTTCCAAAACAATTGCCTCTCCTTGTGACCTGTGAGAGTGACAACAAGTTATCTAAGACCAAACACTACTGATCTACAGCCTTTCTTAATCCTCTTTTTTTCAACAAGATAAAATGAAATTATCCATCCCATGGACAAAAAAAATAAAAAAAATCCTGTAAAATATTATATGCATTAGTATATAATTCATCTAACCTCGACAAAATAAGGGACAACGCGTCTAGAATGGTCAACCATAATGAATCAACCATTGAGAGGCAAAGCAGTGCAGTTTTCCCAGAGCAATTAATAGGTGGATCATAATCACATCTAGGAGATTCAAGCTGGTACATTACACAGATTTGGTCAGCACTCGGATGAACTGCTACTCTATTACTATAGAAGCCAAATACATGACAAGATGAAAAACAAATACCTCACCAACATCCACTGCTTCATCTGTCAATGCAGCCACCGTAAAGACAACGCCCAGCAAACCCTCAACAGCCAGAGTTATAGCATGAGCTTCACTAGCAACTAAAACTGCAGTATTGGATGCGTCATTATCAAGGCTCCATTCGATTCCTGCAGAGAAGCATGCGACCATCTCAAATGATAGTTCCTTGCATATGATTTTAAAGATGCAATATGGTTTATAGGACAGGAGTACATCCCAACTAATCTATGTAGAGATGCTTTATCATCCACAAGAAGGGTAATAACTTCCATACATATAACATTGAAAAATATTGCGAAGACATCCAGTGCTCACAATCATTGTCCTCAAATCCAGCGGATCGGGATTTCCAAAAAAAAACATAAACGCTTTTAGGAACCTCTTATCTTGAGTGAAAAAAAGAATGTATCTGATATATTCTATATCAGCCAAGGAAGTAATTACCTTTGGCTTTGCTACTGAACATCCCTGCAACAGCTGCCAGACTCTCCTCACTTGCCTCTTGAACCTGTAGTGTCAAATTTCTTTTAGTCAAAGGACTTCCAATTATCTCATAGGTTGCAATAAAAAAATGCACTTTACACATTAATTACTATCTAACTGAATTACATAAATTAATTACTTATGAGAAATTGTATAAGGAGGAGAGTGATTGAAAGGATAGAATGGGATGGCATCTTGAAGGAGAAAGCAATGTGTTGAAAAGACCGTTTGAAATTGAAGCGGTAAGACAGGTAGTTTTGAGCAGCAATAGCAATAAGTAGACAAAGACTAGATGGTTCCACTTTGGGATTTTTTCAAGGATTGCTGACAGATCGTGAAAGGAGATTTGAGGAAGGTTTTCAGTGACTTTTGCAAGAATGAATTTTCAACAGTAATAATAGAAAAGATGTCTCATTCCAAAGAAAACAGATTTAGAGATGAAAAATTTTACACCCATAAGTTTGGCCGCTAGCCTCAGAAAATTTTAGCAAAGGTTTTGACAAACAGATTGAGAGAAGTGCTAAATGACACAATTTCTTTCTCACAATGAGCTTTTGTGAAAGATAGATAAATTGTAGATGTGGTCCAACTGGAACATGAAGCGGTGCAGAAATGTAGAGCATGAAAAAAGAAGGGAGGCGCCATTCACTCCATGTAAACTTCATTATCTGATAAAAAGCATCATTTCATATTGAATTATTACACAAATAGACATGCATACTTGTAAGCATATCTCACCTGTACGCTTGAAACAACTCTAGCCAAAGCTTTAACTATGCCCTCAACAACATTGGTGTTCTTGGGATGCCTACAAAGCAGATAACAACCAGTAATAATACATCATTATAGTCCTTATAATTTCACTTTGAAGATGATGATGAAGAAGAAGAAAGAAGAAACACGAAGAAAATCTGATAAATGATTAAAATCTTTGATAGCAGCCACACATTGCTGTCATCTGAACCTCCAAGGTATAGGTAGAATTTGATCACAGTTGAATATGAATGAGTCCAGAAAAGTCATGGAACTCTTAAACCAAGAGAGAAAAAAAAAAGATCTTAAGAGTAATTTTGAGGGGAAACAAAACTCATAACCAAAACATGTTGTTCAAAGGAAGCATTATCCAGTAAATCTGCAATGCGAGATAAAGGATCCCAGCCAACCAAGACATAACAAGTTAAAAAACGCAAATTCACAAAACCATTTATGAGATGATACTTTCCAAGCTTTAGCAGGAACTGGAAATTGTTCACCAACAAGAAACTCAACAAAATCAGATATTTCTCGATAAACAAATTTTTCCAGGTTTATGATGAAGTATTGAAAGTAGAATGCTTGTCGATGCAAATTTCCTCATCCTAAAAGCTTAAAAGGAAGAAAATAATAGACTCCTTAGCCATTTAGCTAGAGAATATATATATATATATATTACAAGACAAAAAAAGCAAACCAATATTAGTGAGCTTACATATCAAAGTTCTGGAAGAGAATCCGCAAAGTCCGCACCTCCAAACAAAAACCCTATGAAATTCCACCCTTTCTAATTATTTAAAAGGGGCTTACAAGGTTCTAGCAAGTACTTAATGTTTTAAGTATAGTACATAAGTAAAGAGTATGATGCACTTCCAACGTTACCCTCAGGATTTCAAGAACAAGAATGCGATGCCATAATGGAAGATCAAGAAAAGTAACCTTCAACAACATACTGAGGAAAACCTGCATTTAGAAATTGTAGAGACAAGGGAAAGAAAGGAAGACAAAAGAAATGAATAATTAGTTACTCTTCCCGGTATCTAAAATGCTAAATTTTATTTGATGAAAAAATCCTTCCCAGAGGGAAAAGGATGATACAAAGTATTCAAGCACAAAAAGTTATTTTGGCATATGTGGAGGCAGACTTCCATTATAAAAAGATGAATTAAACTTAGTTTTCTAGTGGAAATTTAAAGCGTAGAAGTACTTTCTTGTTCAATGGTTGGTTCAATTATTACTCTTGCAGCTGCAGAAGATGAGCTTATATTATATGGAGAGAAGGGTATGAATAAGATAATCATATATAAAACACACCTCACATTCAGTGATCAGGGATGGACTGTAAAGCCTGATAATATGAGCAACTGACCGCAAAACCAAGCGGCGAAAAGAAGGCTCTCCTGCTTCTCCCTCGGGCTGATTGAACTTCAGGAGGGAAAAAGAAATGTAGTGAGAAAACTGTCCTAAAAAAAGAGCCTGTGAAGGGACCAAAGATTCATCACAAATACACATTTCAGAATAAAATTACCTCAGCATCAGTACGGAGTGAAGTCATTAAAAGTGAACATATCTGGTGGCGCAGAACCTGTCGAATTTAGTCCAATCTTTTAAATGTTATAATTTTCACAAGCTAACATAAAGCTTTTTTTTTTTTTTTATATAAGAAACAAAATTTGGAGAGAAAGAAAGAGCTAGTAAAAAGTATAACAACAAAGAAGGCCAAAACAAGAGGAAAAAATACGACTACAAAACATTCTTCCAGCTCAGTGAACCAAACAATGAGAACTACCACTAAGAAACAGCAACGTAGAAGGTTTAATATGCACAGGAAAAGAGAAATCTACAAACCAACACACCCCCCACCCCCCAAAAAAACAAAAAGAAAAAATCAATACTGATACTAATCTAATATCTCAAATGATGAGGAAGCTACCCTGTCAAAGAAGAAGGTATGAACACTGGATAAACTAAACATATGTGCGACATATTTAAATCACCTGCTGATAGGGAAGAAGAGTTCTGAAAACAGCCTCATAACTGGACAAGATGAACCTGCAAGGTAAGCGTGAGCTGAGAAGTAAAATTTAAGGCAAAATCATAAGGAACAGTCAACTATGAGGCAACAGAAAATTCTTAACTATATAGATTAGTTTTGCTAATGTAGATTGGGAAAGTAACTTCTTACTCAAGTATATCAAGTACAAAGGAGCGTTGAAGAGAATTGACTTGTAGCCAAATTGCCTGTAAGAAAAAGGTAAAATATCAATCTTCTGTTAAAAAAAAAAAAAGCCCCTCATATGATGCCAGAGTAACTGATAACTGCAACTACTTTTATACCGTAAATGCAACAGTAACATATCAGAACAATTTAAAAAGAACTGAAAGATTACAAAATCACATTCAGAGTATCCAGTTAAAATCACATTCATAAACAGTACATACTGATCCGGATGCGGCAAGAGCTGTCAGGTCTTCAAGCAGGCGAAGCCCAAGCTTTCCGGCTCTAGTAAGGTTTTCTCTCACTAATGCAGACCCTCTAGAAACTGATTCAGGCTCCAATGACCTGTTCATGTGTAAAGTTATAACATGGACATGGAAGATACGAAAAGATATATGCAAATTTGTGAATCCGTACACAGGTCTTTTCTACTCGGATGAACAAAAAGGATACAAATGCATATGAAATACGAATCCATAGCAGGTATATAAGATACCTTACCACAATGCTCATGTAGATATGAATAGATGCAGAAAAACAACCGAGCAATGATGTTCATGCAAATTTAATTACTTACTCTGAAAGATTGATGCTGCGACTAACATCACCAGTAACTGAACTAGTACGAGAGATGTAACCTCCAGAACCAAATTTACCAGAAGGAAGAGACTCAGCACGAACTACATGATCAAAAATGAGGGCAACTGCTTGCCTGAAGGTAGCTGCAGCAGTACTGAAGAACTTACAAATTAAAGAAGTTTCCAAAAAGAAAGGACGAATAGCATCTATTTTACATATTGGCTTAAGAGTGACTTTTTTTATTATTGATGGGTTACACAACCGGAGGTAAATCTCCCCACCCTCATGAAGGCGGGATTTGATCCTAAGTCCTTGAATTTGCCATAGGACTTTACCAACTCAACTAGCTAGAACCTTTAGCTGAGTAGAGTGAATCATTGATGAAAAAATCTACATACATAGGAATGTGTGGGACTGAAGCATTTTTTAAGACAAGATAAGTTGGAGAAGAATGACCACACACTAGGAAAAAATGACTTACCTACGCACACTGTCAGAAGATCGATTGTTTTCTAGAAGTCGAAGACAGATATCAAGAGCTTGAACCATATTAACCTGTTAATAAAAGAAAAGTTAAAGCACAAAGTTCTTTGTGTACTCGTTCTTTGAAAACATATACACGTACTTATGTAATACCAAAAACAAAATCTTGCCATTTTAACTTTTGTGAACTTTTTGCCTTACCTTTGACATAATGATTTCAAACATGAAATGTGTTAGATAGATAAAGATGAGTATACAGATACGTTTCACTTAATAAGCTTGGTTTCTGCCTTTTTCATTGCAACATTCTTTTCCTTGTTCCAGTTTACTCCAACTATACTTTTAAGGCAAACCCAGCTAGATTATACCACATAACTGAGCCAAATCTCAGAAAGAAGCAAGCAGATTCAGTGCCAGATTAAAAAATAAAATTAGTTATTACCTCATCTTCAGGATGTAAACGTGACTGCAATATCGTTAACACTGTTTGTAGTGTCTTGAGCTGAACAATCTCATCTGCCATTTCAGCATGCTGCAGGAAGCAGAGGAAGATGTAAATTTTAGGTAACTGTAATAGCACGATGAAAAAGATGTTGCTTCACCAGCGGAAAACCATATTCTTCCCAAATGCTCGGCTCACTATTCATTTTATTCATGGCAATTGGTACAATTTTGTATGTTCACTCTATTTTTATAATCAGTAGAACATAAGTAATTCACTCATTGCTTTTCTAATTACTTATTAGTCCCAAAAATCTAGTTGTAGAATGCCCGACCTTCAGCTCCATTTAGGTTCTCTCTGCTAATGAAGGGATGTAATGTGTGCCAATTTTATATAAATTTTCTAGTTTTTGAGCTAAAGTAATGATTTACCGTTCCACGTAGCTTCATGAAGCAAATTTTTTGTCACCAAAAATTTAAGCCTATGGAAAATCAAAGTCAAAGTAACAACGATTATCATGCATGCCAACCAGAAACTAAAGCTTACATCTTTTAGTGTGGATAATATCTCTTTTAAGGCAGATAAAGCAACTGCGTCATGGGATATTAGCTTCTGTAAACATGAGAGTCCAATAACACTCAGCTTGACAGTTCTGACCTCACAAGCCGCCAAAAAGATTCGCAGTATGTCTTCATTTTGCGCAATCTCGCTGGGACTTGACAGTGAACGAAGCTGCAAATTATCATCAAGATACACATGAGTCCCAAGCTACCACACAGAATCGACAGCATACGTCAAAAACTGAAACAGTCCACACGCCTCAAAAGAACGAGCGTAAAATTGCATCACATAAACTAACCAGATACAAATAACTAAAAAGTGCTCTGTTTCAACCATTAAAAAGATGATGCTGACAATATCAATGACGTCAACTGGTTTAACTTTACATGTTCGCAATACAAAAAACAAAAACGGAAACACAAGATCAGTTTTCCTTGACAAACAAAATCAAAATTGGCACTTTTCCCGCAAAAAAGCGCGCAATCTATATGCATTAAACAAGATCTCAAATTTTTCACAGTCACTGCTTTTTTGTCTTCAGCATCTCCGCCGCCAAAAGAGAACGTCGAGTCTTCTCCGAAGAAGAAGAAGATATCATCTAGACTTTTTCTATCTGGAAAATCGTAATTCACACTCTCGAACACTTCCTTTCACCTCCTCGTATCCCTCAGGATCAAAATTCCAAATCAAACACTCTCTCCTATCAAGTTTAAACTCCAAATAAACCTCTCAATCCACTCATCTGCAACATTCCAAATATATTTACACAATATTATGCGTATATACTCAATCAAAAAACATATGAAATGGAAGCGAGACCTTCAATATAGCATGCTCAGCTCCGTCCTTGACGGCGGGGTATCGGCGGCGAGCTTCGGCGGAGAGGGCGCGGAGATCTGATTCCAAGACCGCCATGAAAGCCATCGTATACAAGCGTTCATGAAATGTCTGGTTAGGATATTAGGTCGTCTCCAGGGTTTGGAGAAAGTGGCTATGGAGATCACCAGAAGCAAAATTCAGAGAGAAACCATGGAGATCGAACGGACTTCGAAGCGCTCTTATCAGAAAGCGCGGGTGTGTGGGAGGGTGGAAGTAGATCTTGAGCAGGATCCCGTGCTTTTCGCACGTGCCGGCCGAACGAGGGCGAGCGTCGTTGAGGAGTTTCTGTCCTTCCGATTTGGGCCTTTTTGGGCTCGTTAATATGTGATTGGCCCAGGATATCGTTCGGCCTCATAGACCAAACGACATTTCGTTTAAACCCGTAAGCGATACATCCGCGGTCTTTGGATAGCGACAAATTTCTCGGCCAAGGGCTAAAGTGGTTCCAAGGGGTGAACGACAATAAACTTTTAAATGACATGCCGTTACTTTCTTAAAAAATTTAAGACAGACAAAGCAAATCATATTTAAACCCTCCTAAGGCGTGGACAATAACCTTTTTAATTTTTGAGATGAGACCACAATAAACTATTGTAGGGTGTCACACGCTGGTTTGAAATGAAAAAATTAATTCACACACCGTAACAAGAATTTGTAGCTATTTTTTTGTTTAATGCTATAGTGCATTAGAGTTTTGCAGTGTTATTGGTTAACATCTTATTAAAATAACATGTTACTTTCTTTAAAAAAAAAATTAAAGAAAGTTAAGCGTCAACAATATTTTACATGTCAAACATTTGATTTAAACGATACCATCTGTGTCTTTTACCCACAAAACAACATTTCATTTGAATCTTTGAGCAATATAAAAAAAAGGATGGGAAAATGTATGAAATAGGTTAAAGATGTTTCAAAATAAATAGCGTATTTATAAATCAAAAATCGTAGAAAATGACATTCTTTTAAAACTAATTGTAATAAATAGTAGGTTTTGAAAATATTTATAGTAAATATCAAATTTATGATGTAAATAATATATTTACCCTTTTGTTTACAATGTAAATATTCTTATTTACACAATAAATAAATCGATAATATAAATAATGTACTTACCCCTTGTTCATAATGTAAATATTTCTTATTTATATAGTAAATAAGTTATTTACCTAAAAATATTTTCAAAACCTAATATTTACTTCAAAAAATTACAAAAATCTAACATTTTTCTCATTCTCCCTTTATAACTTTTATTAAATAACAGGCCCATTGGCTTTTAAGTGTAAATTTGAATTTATCTAATGACTAAAATACCTTCATAATACAAAATTTCAAATTTGCAATAAAAAAATGAAAATAAACAAATAGTAATAATAAAAATAATAATTCTCTACCTTTATCGAACCCTGACTCTCTTTCTTCCCCTTTCTCTCTTCACATACTCTGTCTCCATTGTTCACTGTTGGGAGGAGCTATTGCGAAGGTCTTTTGATGGCCGAAGCTTGGCTTACAAAGAATAACGATGACACTACATTCCCCGGCTTACGATGACAACAATGTAGTGACAAATTGCGAGCCTCACTCGCAATGGAGACCCTAATCTGGTAGGCAATGAGTGACACACGCTATAAATCATGACAGTGATCTTTGGCCCTGCGACGAACAATGACAAATCACGATGGCGATCTAGGGTGAGTTCATTGTCGTCTTCCTCGTGAAGAACTTACTCGCCAGTGCCATCCTCGCAATGGCGATGACCGATAACGATGATGCATTTTTATGGAGAAAGAGAGAAGGGGATGTAATGACTAAGAAAATCTCATAATTAAATAGCATAATTTACCTATTTGAATCAAGGATTTTTCCTAGAAACATTGTGTATGAAATGCGTGATCGAAGAATTTATGGAATTAATATACGAGTTCCAAAAATTCTATAAAAGATACTATAGTTAAATTAATTAATTATTGTAATTTAAAAAAGAAATTGATAAATTTCACCCACGACTAAGGTAGAAAAAATTTATCTGTAAAGAACACGAGAAATTTAATTATGAGAATTTTAGGTCAGTACTAAGTAAGCAATGTGCCTAGAAATTCTCTAACTCAAATTAGATCCTTAATTGCCAATTAATTTGAAAATTAAGCTATGCGAGTAACTGTATCAACAAAAAATGCTATACAAACTTAGATAGTGACACTGTTAAAAACTATGTCATTATTAAGCCAAAATACTAAAGAAGTCAAGTTCACATATTTATTACATCTAAAATAAATTTTTAGACTTAGTGCAATAAAAAAAATACACGATTAAACGTTGATCGATATCAATTCATACTGTGATTAACGTGTTACAGTATTTAAAAAAATAAAATAAAAAATAGAAGAGAATTATTCAGATAATAAAATCTCCTGTCAGCTAAGTTAATTATTACGGATAGTATAAAATTTATCTGCTTAGAGGATACTTGCAAGAAATACACAAAGTACCCTTAAATCAAGCTTCACCCAAATGATGATTGTCCTTTACAATTGATGAAGTTCAACCTAACACTCCACTCATTCCTAACAAAGGCGCCAATCTTGGGGAAGAATTAAGCTTAGTTAAGCCAAAATCAAGCCTAATCAAATCACTTAGAGACTAGTCGATCATGGATTAGGTGGAGGGGTTAGATTAAGTTTTGGCCTATATAAGGTAGATCATGATGAGTGCCACAAGTGTTACTTCATTTCATTATCCTCCCACTTCCTTTCCACCGAATAAGCTAAGAGTCCCAAAGAAAGAAAAAAAACTTCACTTATTTCCTAATTCATCTCCATCGATGAACTTAGAATCTCAAAGAAAGAAAACACTTTTTTTTATTGTTTTCCTCCACTTGTTTCCAAGCTTCTCCACCGAACATGAAGTCCTAAAGAAATAAAAGTTCTTCCCATTTTTTTTTTCTTTCCTTTGCTTTTCTCCACCTCCATTGACTAACCAAGCATTTCCCTCACCATGTTCTTTACTACACCGTGTGTTTCAAGGCCTCCAAGAAAGAAAGTTTTGTGTTTTCAAACTTCCTCCTAAAGCCTAAATCCAAAACAAGCAAAATTCCAAACTATTCTCCACCACTCTCAAATCGCAAAATTAATAGTCAACAAATAAGAAGTAGAAGAAGGAGGAGGTGGTTTAAAACATTGTCCAAGGTAATATCTACACATTTTTCTTTTCTTTTTATTTTCCTTAGCAAAGAAAAGAAAATATGTTGCTTATATAGCATTTATGTAATGACTAAGACAAGTTAGATTTTTACATGATAAAGTTTTAATCTAGTGTTGGAACAAGAAGAGAAGAAAAAAAGTGGAGTTTGAGGCCATAAGAACACCTCACAAAAGTAGTCTCCAAGGTAAGCAACTCTAAACTTTTCCTTAATTTTTAGGATAAAGTTTATAAAGTCATGAGGGATTTGATGATTGGGTGAGAAATATATTGTAATAATTATTTATGTGTGATTAGTATGGTTTGTGCTTGCATGTAATGCAAAAGGTTAGTTATGGCATGTTAGGATTATGTTTTTGCAAACTTTGGTTTGTGGAAAAAATTTTTCCACAAACTTTGAACGCATGAACGTATACTTTAGAATCGATTTTTAAAACTTTATCGAACACGAGACTTTTAGTTTTTGACATTTTAAACAAAAATCCATAACTGTAAAAAAAAACACAATTTTGACTTTAATAGGCCTACTGAACATTTTTTATAAACGGCCTAAAATAGTCCAAAAAACTATCTAAAAACAGCCCCTAAAACTATTTTAAACAGTTTGTGAAAGCTGTCCAAAACAGTTCCAGCTGCTAGAATTGTTTTGCCATTTTTAGGCCCTTTCGGGTCTGAATTTTACATATTGACAAACACAAAAGTTTTAGATTTCGACGAGAGGAACAACTTTCATGAAGAAATTTTATCTAAAATCTGCCTTTAAAATACAGTTATAGACAGTTCAAAAAACTTTTTAAAATTTTAGATCGTTTCAAGGCCGAGCTACAATTTTCACCGAACATAAAAGTTTTAGTTTGCAGTAAAATGAAGAACTTTTATGAAAAAAGTTTGTGAAAATCTATTTCTAAATTGGATTTAAAATTTGATGTATAAAAGCAATTAAAACTTTTTAATCGGTAAAAATTTCAAAGTTTTAACTGGAAAACATTTTTGTCAAGAAAAAAAAAGGTGACTGTTGATTTCATGCCGGTCAGTCATAAGCTCCACGTAACTCTGCCGAACTGTTTGGCTGACCACCAACTGTTTGACTCTTCAACGGTGGCGCCAAGCTCACCGTCAACAGTAACCAAGACTTTAGAACAAACAAGAAAATCATTAAAACACACATTTAAAAACAAGTGACTTTTATGAGGAAAAAAAAAACTTGAAAAGAAGAATTATGTTTAATATATGATTTCATATAAATCTTCCAAAACTACTCCACTGGTATCTTTTTTTTATAAACAAAGATCGTATGACTTTAAATTTTGATTTTTCACTAAACCAAGAAATTACAATACTTTTGAAAGGTTATACAGGCTCGAGATTTAGTGGGTTAACAATTTCGGACATTATTTTATGGACAATTTTTATTTGAAATTTCAATATAAACAGGTAAGAATTACAAGGATGAACTTTAATCATTTTCAATTAAACATTAATTTTATTGGCATGAAAACCCAATACCCTAAAGCTTTAATACCATGATGTTAGGCACGAGTCCAACGCTCGTTTCAGCCTAAAATGCCACTCGATACACAGTCTATTGGTAGATTCTATAAGACGCTATAATGTCATTTTTGGGCTTATGGACTGAAATCAATTGCGAGCCCATGAAACAAACTTAACATAAGCCCAATTAGGACTTAAGGTAAGAAACATGAATTCAAGAGTGACTAGTTTAGTGGATTAAAGCCTCACGGATTAAACGACATAGATAATTAATTAATTGTTTTGAAATTAATTAATTATCAACTTGGATATAAACAAGATAATTAATTAATTGTTTTGAAATTAATTAATTATCAACTTGGATACAAACAAATGGCAATTAAGAAAAATTTTAAATATTATGAGGATTTAGTAAAAAATAATCCTTGTAATAAAAAAGTGAAATCTATTATTAATTGATAAAAGAATTTACAATCTAAAAGAGTGGTCAGATTCTTGTGGTTGTGCTAAAATCAAATAGCATAAAATGAAGTATTCTTACACATTCCAAATGGGTGTTTTGTATAGTTTTGTTTTCATTAGAAAAGAAAGAATTCAGAATCTATAGGGAAGCCTACTTCTTTGAAATAGGTACGTAAGAATTTAGCCTACAGTATGAATAGTTTTAAAATAAATTGTTTTAAATGTTTTCATAAAAATTTATGAAAATGCATGATCAGTGATTTGTTACACTGTTTTATGTTATGATGTGTTCTGTTATGATTTATTATGTTATGTTATGCCATGACATGATATTCTGTGTTGATGTTATGATTAATGTGTGATGTGTGTAATATTTAAATCATATTGTTTAGTCACTCTCAAGTTAAGTATGTTTACGATTTACGATTTATGTAATTATGATGCTATATAAAGATAAGTCATACTACACACACACAATAAGATAAGTAAAACTTATAAGATAAGTTAAGGGTGTCGTACTAAACTCTCGACCTATAGGGAGGCTTAAATACAAGTTATGATCTTGGTGTTGTTGAGGACCTCGCGAACCCTAACTTTCTAAGAATCGCACGCAACTGGTACGATCACTATGGCCTAAAGTAATAAGACAAGTTATAGCTTAAATAATTAAGCATAAAACAAGTTGATAAGCAAGCATAAAATGTTCATGCATATTTTTAATTAAAGGATATTTAATTATATTTTGTGAGACTAATTTCCTGCTTGCTAAACGAAAGCTCATTTAAGTATATTCATGTTATAGATAAGAAAACCTATCAGCGATATTTGCTGGGTAGTGGTAAGCAGCGGACGAATGGTAGAGATGAAAATAAATACCGCTTACGCAATGTAATATTTTCGCAGTATTAGCTTACAAATTTATGCATGTTTTTAATTTACAAAAATTATGTATGTTTTTAGTTT
>CAMOHE010054696.1:67625-81662 GCA_946598075.1 Artocarpus hirsutus | reverse complement strand
AGTTTGAGGCCATAAGAACACCTCACAAAAGTAGTCTCCAAGGTAAGCAACTCTAAACTTTTCCTTAATTTTTAGGATAAAGTTTATAAAGTCATGAGGGATTTGATGATTGGGTGAGAAATATGTTGTAATAATTATTTATGTGTGATTTGTATGGTTTGTGCTTGCATGTAATGCAAAAGGTTAGTTATGGCATGTTAGGATTATGTGACTTTGGTTTGTGGAAAAATTTTCTACAAACTTTGAACGCATGAACGTATACTTTATAATCGATTTTTAAAACTTTATCGAACACGAGACTTTTAGTTTTTGACGTTTTAAACAAAAATCCATGACTGTAAAAAAAAAACACAATTTTGACTTTAATAGGCCTACCGAACATTTTTTATAGACGGCATAAAATAGTCCCAAAAACTATCAAAAAACAGCCCCTAAAACTATTTTAAATAGTTTGTAAAAGCTGTCCAAAACAATTCCAGCTGCTAGAATTGTTTTGCCATTTTTAGCCCCTTTCGGGACTGAATTTTACATTTTGATAAACACAAAAGTTTTAGATTTCGATGAGAGGAACAACTTTCATGAAGAAATTTTATCTAAAATCTGCCTCTAAAATACAGTTATAGATAGTTCAAAAAACTTTTTTAAAATTTCAGATCGTTTCAAGGCCGAACTACAATTTTCGCCGAACATAAAAGTTTTAGTTTGCAGTAAAATGAAAAACTTTTATGAAGAAAGTTTTGTGAAAATCTATTTCTAAATTGGATCTAAAATTTGATGTATAAAAACAATTAAAACTTTTTAATCGGTAAAAATTTCAAAGTTTTAACTGGAAAACATTTTTGTCAAGAAAAAAAGGTAACTATTGATTTCATGCCGGTCAGTCATAAGCTCCACGTAACTCTGCCGAACTGTTTGGCCGACCACCAACTGTTTGGCTCTTCAACGGTAGCGCCAAGCTCACCGTCAACAGTAACCAAGACTTTAGAACAAACAAGAAAATCATTAAAACACACATTTAAAAACAAGTGACTTTTATGAGGAAAAAAAAAATTGAAAAGAAGAATTATGTTTAATATACGATTTCATATAAATCTTTCAAAACTACTCCACTGATACCTTTTTTTTTATAAACAAAGATCGTATGACTTTAAATTTTGATTTTTCACTAAACTAAGAAATTACAATACTTTTGAAAGGTTATACAGGCTCGAGATTTAGTGGGTTAACAATTTCGGACATTATTTTATGGACAATTTTTATTTGAAATTTCAATATAAACAAGTAAGAATTTCAAGGATGAACTTTAATCGTTTTCAATTAAACATTAATTTTGTTGGCATGAAAACCCAATACCCTAAAGCTTTAATACCATGATGTTAGGCGCTAATCCAACTCTTGTTTCAGCCTAAAATGCCGCTCGATACATAGTCTATTGGTAGAATCTATAAGACGCTATAATGTTATTTTCGGGCTTATGGACTTGAAATCAATTGCGAGCCCATGAAATAAAAAGGTGAAATCTATTATCAATTGATAAAAGAATTTACAATCTAAAAGAGTGGTCAGATTCTCGTGGTTGTGCTAAAATCAAATAGCATAAAATGAAGTATTCTTACACATTCCAAATGGGTGTTTTGTATAGTTTTGTTTTCATTAGAAAAGAAGGAATTCAGATTCTATAGGGAAGCCGACTTCTTTGAAATAGGTATGTAAGAATTTAGCCTACAATATGAATAGTTTTAAAATAAATTGTTTTAAATATTTTCATAAAAATTTATAAAAATGCATTATCAGTGATTTGTTACACTGTTTTATGTTATGATGTGTTCTGTTATAATTTATTATGTTATGTTATGCCATGACATGATATTCTGTGTTGATGTTATGATTAATGTGTGATGTGTGTAATATTTAAATCACATTGTTTAGTCACTCTTAAGTTAAGTATGTTTACGATTTACGATCTATGATTTATGTAATTATGATGCTATATAAAGATAAGTCATACTACACACACACAATAAGATAAGTAAAACTTATAAGACAAGTTAAGGGTGTTGTACTAAACTCTCGACCTACAGGGAGGCTTAAATACAAGTTATGATCTTGGTGTTATTGAGGACCTCACGAACCCTAACTTTCCAAGAATCGCACGCAACTGGTATGATCACTATGGCCTAAAGTAATAAGACAAGTTATAGCTTAAATAATTAAGCATAAAACAAGTTGATAAGCAAGCATAAAATGTTCATGCATATTTTTAATTAAAGGATATTTAATTATATTTTGCGAGACTAATTTCCTGCTTGCTGAACGAAAGCTCATTTAAGTATATTCATGTTGTAGATAAGAAAACCTGTCAGCGATATTTGATGGGTAGTGGTAAGCAGCGGACGAATGATAGAGATGAAAATGAATACCGCTTACGCAATGTAATATTTTCACAGTATTAGCTTACGAATTTATGCATGTTTTTAATTTACAAAAATTATGTATGTTTTTAGTTTACAAAAGTTATATACGTATAAACGGTAAATAAAATTACATAATTATGTTTTTAAAACCGAGATTGTAATCATACAACCTTGGTCTATAGATTTCAAGGTTAAAAAATATTGCAATAGACAAAGCAACAAATGCATGAAATTTTTAAGTAAGAAAATTATAAGATTATTTGGAATTAAAAAGATTATTGGAGTTATACATTAAATTAAGAAATGTCATATGAGATTTAAGTTAAATTAAGTAAGGATTTTAATGAATAAGTTCTATGAATTTATTATGAAAGTTTAAAAGAAAATCTTTAAGACATTAGTATCTTAAACTTAAAAGTTTAAGTTATAAGAAATTATGATTTGTTTAGTTTAAAAAGGTTAATTTTTAAAAAATCAATATGTTATTTTTAGGATATTAAATTATAAGTAAACTATATAAATAATTTTTAAGGAAGTTTTAAAGAGCATTTAATATGATTTTATTCCATCATTTAACTTAGAATTGTTTGTGAATTAGTTATATTTAAATTAAGGAATGTTTTAAAAGAAGTTAAACTTAAATAATTATCTTTATGTTTAAAAAAAAGTTTTAAAGAATCTTCATTATTTTATGTTTTAAGAGATTAAGGTTATGAGGTATGTAAAGTATTAAGTTTTTAGAAATTATGATTATGTTAGAACGTAATAATTATTATTACATTATTATCACATTTGAGAAATTAATGTTATTATGTTAATTTTGAGAAATGATTATTATTTCTTTTAAGGTGCTATGCTAAAGATTCCACAACAAGAATTTATTTTAGGAAAAAAAAAATATTCTAAAATTTTTGTACTTTATGATAAGTTAAGTTTAAGTCTACAAACATGTTTAAGTTGAATAATGGCCACGTAGATAGGGTCGTTATAAGGGGAGAAAAAGGGGAATAGCGAGAATGAGTGTTAAGATTTGGAGAATAAATTGAGCGGGGATATTTTTGGAAGTTTAAGTAAATTAAAATGCATACTTTTTCTAAATATGATACTTGCTTGCACTTCTAAAATTTTGGCCTATTAAATTTTATTTTTTTACTGGCTTGGTCTGTTTCCCTCACTGTCACTTGTATTAATTGATTGGACAAAAACGTCACTCGGCCGTGAAAGAAACATGTGGTTTGGGACCTAAAAGGACATAATAACCTTCGATAATATTTACACTCTGCAACATAATTTCATATCTTTATTTAAAATTGACAAGAAATTTTAGAGGATTGGAAATTTAACATGTTATTCATACTATGTATTTACGTTTTGTCCTTTTTGCCCTTGTAAACCGTTTTTTTCCCCCTTGGTTTTGCCTATTTAGACTTGAAGGTTTCCGACCACTAAAAACAGTTCAGTATTTTTATTTTTTTCCTTCCATTGTATACTTTCTTTTTTTTTTTAACCGTATTCTTTATATTCAACAAATTGTTGAAAGTTAGTTTATTTTTATTTTTCTTGATTTTGTATCAATTGCATGTTTTTCTTATGACATATTTGTTTTTTCGTTCGTCTGTTTTTTCTGGTTTATTATCTTAGTTTTTTTCTTTTTCTTTTTGTTCATAGTATCTAAATTAATGAATATATAGTATTTTGCAAAGAACTATGTCAAACACCATGTCACATCACTTTCATCATGGATCTGCCACTTTTCCACGGCCAAAAGCACCTGTTTTTTGGTTATTGAAAAAGTTCTGTCAAGGTTAAGCCCCATTTCGTTTTCCGTTTTTCTTATGAAAGTTCGCAGGCTTGACTTTCCATTGAAGCGTTAATTTGTGGTCTTCTTCTTGGCCGACTCTTGTTCCATTGATCGGAAGCATACAGTAGCGCCATGCCGTTTCAAAATTCGATTGCAAGGGCTCCTCCTTATCCCCCTCAAAACTCCCCCATTTCCATTCCAAATTAGGTTGAAAATTGAATTCTCCAGTTAGTTACATCCTGTGGTTCTAAACAAATGAATTAATCAAACAATTCTTTTTAAATAAACTGGCCAAATATCAGGTCTAATTGGCACCAGCAATTAGCATATATTGAGGATATTATCCAACCATTTCCATTAAGACACACTCACTTTTCATCAATCTGCTTCCGTGGGGCGGAGTTGTGGCTGAAATAGTAGAGTGACGTCAAGCAGAATAAGCAATCTGTAAGCACAAGACCCGCCACATCAAACACAAACTTGGGAGCAAATAATCCCCATGCCTGCAAGGTTGTTGTAAATGTGGAGAAACAAGTTAATTAGCATTGAGTAATTGATCAAGAAATGAAAAGGTAACATGCTAAAGAAACGCCTTTACCATCAAATGCCGCCTATGAATTGCGACACACACCATGGTGGCCGTTACTGTAGTGGCCATAACGAGCCCGTACAACAAATAGACCTAAAATAACAAAGCTCATATTTTAGTCTCCAAAACTGATTAGACTAAACTAAGACGTTAGAAGTTCGAATTGAATGACTAATTTGCAAAAGAATAAATGGCTTCGTGTTGGAGTTAATAATATTTTTGTTTCTGGCTAATATAAATATTTGTTTATTAATGTATTTTTCTATGATTCACTTTTTATGATTTTGATTTTAGTTATCTCATGGCTGATTTGACTTAAAAACATTTGTATCAGGTGTGCTTTCGATGGCCTCCGATATGGTGCAGCCCTTATTGGGCGAGTCATGGGTGTCTAATTGTGTGGTTTTCAACTTAAAATCCATGGACGTGCTGGTTAACCAAGCATTGGTAAAACAAGTGGGCATATAGAACTTTTGGTATTATTAGATGCCATAAAGAATTATATTTGACTAATGATTCTCTCCCCAAGTGATGCAGTCAATTGGTCTTTGTTATCTCCTTCCATCCATTAGGATTTACTTTCTTTGAGTGCAACAAATATGGAAATTTCTGGATGGAGAATAAACAACAAACCAGTGTCCCGGGCAGAAAAACAGGCACACTGCTAAAATGCTCCACTGTGTAACAGTTAGAGGGTCGATTGTTGAGTTTCCAGTCCCTTTGTTGTTATCATCGTGCTTAATATTGCCCAACCTTATTATGCAATAACCTGCAAAAGTAGACTCTTAAATAAAAGCAATTTTCAAGAAAAACAAAGAGCTAGCAGTTCTGCTATTTAATGTGACAACCACACCCCTATCATCTGGTGATGGAAGCTTATATGAAAGAACAAAGTATAGACCAAAAGTAACGAGAAAACTGCACCGCCAATCATGGCTGCTATAGAAACCAAGGGCCCTTGTTTTCCCAATAGAATGATGATTGTTGAAACTGCATGCAGATAACATGGCCACAGTTTTATCAACTAAACTTTTCTTCCAATCAAAGGTCTTCCCTCTGTTAAAGAGCTGATGGAACATCAGTAACAATAATTGTGCAAATCCAATGGCATAGATTATTCGAGGAATCAAATTTCTTCCAATGCCTCCAAGTACCCAAGCAAAACTTAATATGTTGATCTCAGAGGCCCAATGGACTGCTATGAGCACATAACTCCAAATCGATCCCATGATGACATATTTACATAAACCCTCAGAACAGCTATTACCCATGGCCTTGTACAGAAAGATTGCCAATAGCATCAAGAAAATCACCAGCACAATTTCAGTTGTAAATAACAAAATGGGAAGGCCATAGGTACTCCTAAGCACCCATGAAGGATGAAATTTCGAAAAGTCAAAACCTGGAGTCTGCTTTGATAATCCAACTTCAATAGACAGCCTGCAAATGGTAATCACAAGAAGTAAAACAATCACCTGCAAAGAACCAAAAATTAGAATGACAACAAGCAAGCTCCAATATTTGTTCTAGAAACCTCAAAACACACAAAGAAGAATTAATACATGTCAGGATGCAATTACAACCTTTTAAGCTTACTAGAACAAGAGATAACCACTCGACCCATTACTTACTTCCAGTACCATGTTTTTCTTCTTGATTGAATCTCGTAGCTTAATAATTCCACTTGAGGCCAAGAGAAAGCTTGCTACTTTTCCTTCTTCCACTAATCAGAAAATCAACAATATCAGCACCATCCACCACCCAAAGCAAAACATAACAGAATAAAAAACAAAAGAAATTCAATGCAAGCAAAAACATTAAGCAAGGACGACGCGACCCTACAACAATAACTGTTAGAGAGGAAGCTGCACGCGCGTATTGCCACTATAAAACAAGCAAAATATAGCTTGAAGGAAATTCCTGAACCTGATGGGGAAAATGAAATGGCATTTTGCTTTTTCACCTTTGTAATAGCAAGAATATGGATGCATATTGACAACAACATTATGCCAAAACCAATTGCCATCAACTTTAAATTAAATTCAGTCCACTTGGAGCGTGCTAGCTCAGCAACACTTGCTAAGAAATTAGAATAAGCATCAATCTGCCTCCCAAGAGCAGGCCACACTGTATTGCAGCTTTCATTTTTATATATGAAAAAGTTATTTGTATCAGATTCCTATTTCTCCACCGCTTGGGCATAAAGGCCAGCTATGTGGAACAAGTCTTCACGGGAAAATCCAATAACAGAAGAAGCAGAATAAACATCTATGTATCTTTTCACCTGAAAAAAAAAAAAAAAAACAAAAAAAAAACAAAACAAAACAAAACAAAAAAAATAGAAAACAAAGAATAAATCAGGCGCTGCTTTTCATTATAAAAAGCTGGGGGGAGAAAAATTGTATCAATTGTACGACCTTCTCACAAGTCAAAACTAAAAAAAAAAATAAATTAAATTACACCTGTCAAGCATTTAACTTCCGAAAACAAAAGGCGATGAGGGGAAAAACAAAGAAGAGTGGCTTTGTTTGAATAGCTTGGGGAGTGTGTTCTTTTTGCTCATAAATGATGACCACATTTGGGTGGGAAAATGGGTATTAATTTTAACGAGTTAATCTAGCACTAATACTCCATGTTATGTGATAGTATTATTATAATACATAAACTAGATAAAATATTTACGTAACTATCCTTATAAGCAAGTCAGCAGTCTATAAATAATGAAGTCAACACCTGCCAAGTATTGATGCAGAGCACATTAGCATGATTGAGCATCCATTCTTCTAATTTTGACTGGTTTTCGCAATTATCTACTTCTCCTTTAAAATTCCATGTCCCTGCACCTAAGCATATAGCTCAGGATTCACAATAATCTTGTAAATGAAATTTTACGTTAAATACATTACTATACTTTCTAGTTTTGATTATTTTTAATTTGTCATTCTATTTTTTGAAACTACAAAAGTATCTTTTAAATTTAAAAAATTTGTTTCAATTTCATTTATATAGATATAAAAATTAGGTAAACAACATAATTATCTTTAAACTATTATGAAAAATATCTCATACATTTAAAAACATAAAAACTGCTAAAACAAAGCATCAATTTAAATAAATGTCAAGTTTTATGGTTTTTTGAATGAAAATATTTCACAAAAAATATATATTTTTTAAAAACAAATTTAGTCTAATTAAGGACATCTTTATCTTATCTCAATATATTTTTTTGTCCAAAGAAGTATGCAAGAGACACAATTGAAATAAGTTTTACAAATTCAATGGATATATTTGAAGTTTCTTAAAATAGATGAATGAATTGAAAAGTAGTTAAACTAGAAGATATAATTATGTAGTTAACCTATAAAATTTTTTACAATTCTGTCTCTCAAACAGTATCATGGATAGATTTAAAAAAACTGCATGGATTATGTTTCAAAACAGTACAAATTTCTCTTTTTGGGGGAATAGGGCTGACAATACATATTTGCGATTTATTTCTGAATAATTAGTATAGACAGTTCCTAAACTTTTTAGTAAATAATAGTTTAGTCTTTATCCATTACTTATTTAGTATGTTATACTTTAGTCTTATTCTCTTAATCTTATGTCCATGAAATGTCACATGTTTTTCAATTTCAATTACGTGTAATTACATGTCTACTTGACAAGGGTAAATATATAACAAATTTAAACAAAAATGTTAAAAATTTTGATTTTTTTAAGGTCGCAAATGCTTTATCCTTTAATCCTAAGCGTCGCCTTTTTCTTGTCTCACAACCTCGTATCATCCTTCTTATATTGTGTTTTACCAATGAATCGTGTGACCCAAACACGGTCAACATCATATTTAACATTTTATTGACAAAAATACTAAAGTATAACTTATGAAGCTATGATGAGCTCCAACAAGGAAATGGAGGGGCAATTTTGCATAATTTTAAGTTGCAAAAACAAAATGAAATAACATTTATTTTTCATTGGCTAGAATTGAAATTAGTCCTTTCTAAACTGAGGTTTTGGTTTAAGGTCTTTCTGTTTTGAAAAAAAAAAAAGAAAAGAAAAGATTTAAACGTGCACATTAAAAAATTAAAAAATAAACTAGAAGGAATGTTTATATATTTAACTCAAAATTTAAAACAGATCTCATATATGGGTCAGCAGTCCACAGACCCATTTATAAAAAAAATATTTTATTTTATTTTATTTTTTGTTGGAATTCACTACTAGGATGTTTGAAAAGTGTGGTTATTTTTGAATTAAAAATTATAGCATATGGTAAAATTTATTCCTTTTTTAGCTTGTTGAATGATTAATATTCATATATGATGTACCTTCGCTTTACTATGTAGAGATATTCTCTAGTTACTTTCTTTCCCTTTTTCATTCATCGACTTGTTCTGAAAATTGAAATTTATAAAGATTCTTTACATAATTTTACTTACTCTTTTATTAATTAGTTAAAGACATGGCTTCTCATCATTAGGGTCAATGGTGCCACGCACGATCTAAATAATAAATCATGATAAAGTGTAGTGAAGAAAGGGACAATAGCGACTATTTATGTGTAACATCCAATTCATGTTATACGCAAATACGGGCCAAATAATATTTTCAAACTGACCACACAACGTCTTATCGCAGACGTATTCGTTCAAACAAATCACATAAACAAATCATCAAGTCACATAAATTGTAAAAAACCGTTTACACAAAAGTTGCAAATAATTATTCAATCGTATGTGGTGTTAGGCTCTCTTCGTCTCAAATATTCGGCTTCCCCGTTTGACATGCAAAACTACGTACAAAAGGGCCGCTAAGATGAGACTGTTCTTTTGCAGCAGTACTCGTCTGTTTGCTTATACAGAAACTGCAAACACAAATTAACATGGTATTTTTATAAAGGAGAGAAAATAGAAGTTAAAAAACAGCTAGATTTGGAATTTGCATCATATTATTATAAAACTTAACATGAAAATTGCGTAAAAACGTATGGTCTTGGTGGTAAGATGGAGGAGGGGATTTGTAAACGTATGGAGGAGGAGGTGGGGACTTGTAGACATATGGAGGAGGTGGTGGAGAGTTGTGAACATAAGGCGGGGGAGGCAATAGTGATGGAGGAGGTGGTGACATGTAGATGTAAGGCAGTGGGGGTCGAGAGTTATAAGCGTAAGAAGAAGGAGGAGGAGATTTGTAGACGTAAGGTGGTGGAGGTGAAGACTTGTAAACGTAAGGAGGCGGGTGAGGAGAGCTATAAACGTAAGGTGGAGGAGGTGACTTATCTTCATAAGGAGGCAGTGATGGGAAGTTGTAAGCATAAGCAAAGGAGGAGGGGATGTAGACGTAAGGTGGTAGTGGTAGAGACTTACGGACATAAGGAAGTGGTGGTGGAGAGCTATAGACAAAAGGTGGGGGAGGTGATGGTGATGGAGGAGGAGACGACTTATAGACATAAGGAGGAGGTGGCGGAGAGTTGTAAACATAAGGTGGAGGAGGTGATGGCGACGGAGGAGGAGATGACTTATAAACATAGGGAGGTGGTGGTGGAGAGTTGTATACATAAGAAGGAATAGGTGAGACTTATAGACATAAGGAGGAGGTGATGGAGAACTATAAACATAAGATGGAGGAGGTGGAGACTTGTAAAGATAAGGTGGAGGTGGAGGAGATTTGTAGACATAGGGAGGTGGTGGAGGAGGCTTGTAGATATAAGATGATGGAGGTAGCAGAGACTTATAGTAGTACTTAGGTGGCGGAGGTGGGAACTTGTAGTATTATTGAGGTGGAGGAGGGAGCGATTTGTAGTAGTATTTTGGTGGCGGTGGTGGCGACTTGTAGTAATACTTAGGAGGTGGGGGTGGTGACTTGTGCTAGGATTTCGGTAGTGGCGGTGGAGACTTTTAATAGTATTTAGGTGGCGGCGAGAGCGTTTTATAGTAAAACTTAGGAGGCTGCGGTTGAGACTTGTAGTAGTATTTAGGTAGAGGAGGTAGATGTGACTTTTAGTGGTACTTTGATGAAGGAGGTGGGGACTTGTGGCAGTATTAAGACAGTGGTGGTGGAGACTAGTAATAGTATGTAGGTGGTAGAGGTGGCGATTTGTAATATTACTTGGGTGGTGGTGGTGGTGGTGGTGGTGGAGAGGACTTGTAAACATAGGGTGGCGGTCGGGGAGACTTGTAAACGTAGGGCGGCGGCGGAGATGCATATTGGTAAGGCTTGTAGTCATATGTAGCTACGTTGGTGGCAATCAAGCATATTGCCATGGCATAGACAAGATGAGGCCAAATATTGGCCATTTTGAAAAAGCTGACTGCTAAGAAGCACCAAAACTTTAAGACTTCAGTGCTAAAGACTCGTAGATCGATGTGAATGAATGGTAAAGTGAATGAGTTTCACAGCTTATATAGAGATCTCTTCAACGAGTGAAACATTAATTTAGTAATACGTGAAGTTTCCTACCCGCAACAAACCTATTATTTAAGCTTCAAATATTTATTGTCAACTTCCATTTCTAATTTAGTATTAAGAAGTTGGATAATGGGAATCCACTTAATTTTTGGTTAATTTTTCATGTACATGGACATTGAAACAGCCTTGTTAGACCCTTGTGTGCACTACAAAAATTAATAGAGTATGAAAAAAAGTTATTATTTTTTATCTTGACATTTAGAACTAATAGTTTGATTCAAATTTCTGAATTTATTTGAGGGAGTAGGTGTATTGTCTACTTGCCGAAAGGAACATTGTAGTGGAAATTATTTTGGACTAATCAAGCTTTGGTATTGAAGCTTAATTTACTTCGTCCAAAATCGAAAGTTTTATAGTTTGTTTAGGAAATGAGTTTGAATAAAAGAATTTTGGTTCAAGTTCTCATTTTGTTCCACTATTTTCTCTTACAATACCAAATATGGGATTAACAGAAAATTTAACACACACACAAAAAAGTATGCATAAGTTTGGGATAGGAATCAAAATTTTTAAATTAACAAAGTATAAAAAGTTGGCTGTTGGTTTTATTTTTGAGAAGTGTTTTCTCATTTTCAAAAACACAAAAAACAAAAATGAAAATAAAAACTTGTTTGGTTAAATTTTTGACAAAACACAAAACAAAAACATTTTCAAAAACTCCTCCTAAAAAACCCCAAAAATGAAAAAAAAAACGTGTTTTCAATTTGTTTTAATTGCTATTTGACCTAAGAACCCTCCGACTTCTCCCACAGTCCCCCTCATCTTTGGCGCTGTCCAGCTGGAGTAAGGCGAGCACGGCCTGACCAAATAACCACCCCCGCCATCAACCTCTCAACCCTAGCGCCGGCAAACCTAGAGCCCCTGCGAGAGCCATGCCGACTCCAATGCCCACTGCTGGTGAACCCCCCTCCATATCTCGCCTCCGCCAACAAATCCAAGCGACTCTCGCCCCATGAGATCTATGTCGAAGCCCTGTGATGTCTACAGGAGAAGTGATCTTGGATCTCCACAGGAGCCGTCGCCATCGATCTCGTGAGAGAAAAATTGCCTATGTGCTGTCAATCTCTGAGCCTCTATCGTCGTTGATCTCTGTGCCTCCGTTGTCGTCAATCTTTGTGCCTCCTATCATTGTCTCTCTCCTCTTGGGCCGTCGCCATCGATATCCACCTTGGCCGTCGCCGGTGAGCTAGTCTCACCAGAGCAGAGGAAGAAGAAGTCTTCTTCCTCTCGTTTTTAATAATAATAATAATAACAATAATAATACAAGTATTAATATATCAATAAATAAGGTTTTTAAAATTTAATTGGAGTATCATTTATATTAATAATTTTTTATTAAAAAAATATTTGTGTTAAAAAATATACCATAATATACAACCAAACACAATTTCAGAAAAATCTTACCACATTTTTCAAAACATTTTCATTTTCAGTTTTTTTAAAAACAAAATAAAAACACTACCAAACAACCTCAAAATATAAGGACCAATCAGGAATATTTTCTAATAAATATTTTTTTTTCGCTGTAATTTACTCGATCGATTAGAAAATATGCACGATTGCACATCAACCGTTTGCAGTACATGAGCCATGTCTGCCATTGGCCCAATCATTTGGAAAAGTTTATACTCCGCTCGTTTAATCATTTTTTAAAAGATACTTGTCGCTTTTATTTCATCGAAGAAATATACTTGTCAAAATTAATTAGTTAGATTGTTAATATTATTTTTTTTTTAAGAAAAGAATGGTTAATATTCATTCCTTTTTCAGGCTGAATGGTTAATATTCATAAACCTTTGCTTTTCTACATAGACATACTAACACTCTCTAGTTACTTTTCTGTTCCCTTTTCTTTCCTTTGTGTTTTCTGAGAATAGCCTATATTTAAGGTCCGTTTGGTAATGGATTCGAATTAGTAATTTAATTTAAGTTAGTGTAATTTGAATTAGGATTTAAGTTAGTGATTTAAATTGTTATTCGAATTGATGTTTGGATGTGCATTTAAGTTTTAATCTATGTATAGAATAAAATTGAAATTTGTGTTTGGAAAGGTAGTAAAGATAGTTTTTGATTTATTAATAAATCTAATAAAATCATAATGTTAATGATCTTAAAAAATATACAATATGAATTTTGATTCATTCCTCTCTTCATTAAGAACATAGTTAAAAAAGAATCATCTCTATTGGACATCAAATGAAGAAGTTATGATTTTTTTTCCCTTAAATATAAAAGAGAGAATTTTAGTTTTTACTGTAGCAAAGATATATAAGTATCAAAAGTTTAAAGAATGATGAAAACTCTGAAAACTTGAATTCTTGATACTCAAATGATTCAGATTTTAAGGGAAACAAACGCGTATATGAAGGATTCTTGATATTTGAATCTAAATTTGAGTCCATTGAATATAAAAAATACATGAAACAAACATACCCGAAATTTATCAGGATACATTTTTTTTTTCACTTACTCTTTTATTACTACTTAATCACTATTCTTCCCATGATTAGGGTCAATGCTTCCATGCATGATCAAAATACTAAAATCATGATAAATTCGGCAATAAGTAGATATATATATATATATATATATTTATATTAAATCATGATTAATAGGGAGAGCAGCGACTTTTATGAGTAACATCCAATTTATTTTTTATTTCCTTGGAAAGGACGTCCACTTAATGTAACCATAAGAAACTACTCTGAAACAAATATTTTTTTTTTCAAACTGACCACACGACGTCTTATAAGACGTAATCACCG
>CAMOHE010054696.1:0-62201 GCA_946598075.1 Artocarpus hirsutus | reverse complement strand
GCGATCTTGACCATCCATTCATTAGGAGGGTGCCTATAAATAGGACCAACCCCTCATTTGTAAAGCCATCCAAGAAGCATCCAAGAAATACAATTGTAAAGTTCTCTTAGCTTAATACAAACTTCCTTTCAGAGTTCTCCTCATTCTTTTGAGTTCCCTTTTGTTCTAGGCAATTGCGTGAGCAAGTCAGGCTGACTTAGCATCGGGAGCGTGCTAAGGCCGCACGAGTACCTTCGGAGAAAGTAAGCTTGTGACAATATGCTCCAAAGTCCAAATGAATGAAATGCTTTTTTTTTTTTTTTTTGCATTTTTTTCTTTTTAAAAATAATTTCGAAGAATTCTTGCTTTCACGGTTTCAAGTTATTACTATTTATAATATTGCATAGCGGATTTTATCGTTTGCAAGTTCTTTTCTCCCCTACATTCCCATATGCAAGTCAGAATTTGATCAACTCAGTGGCGTTAGCGATGCTTTGATTTGAAAGTAGGAGTTGTTTGATATTGTTTTTAAAATAGGTGAAAATGCTTTTTGTTTTAAAAAACGAGAATTTTTTGATAATTATACCGAGGATGTTTTTAAAATTATTACCTCAAAAAACATATGAAAACATTTTCAAAATTCTGATAAGGAAACCAAATGGGCATTTTCTTATTTTCCTCCCGTTTCTTGAACAAACGACATGTCGTTCATTTTGTTGTATGAATGCCATCCTCCTTTTGCATTAGACCAGGCATTTAATAATATTTATGTTACAACTCCATTCTTGTTCTGTATTGGACCAGGCATTTCCTGTATTACTTCAGCTTGTTGCAAGATTCCTGTAATCTGCCATCATAAAAATTATGTTGTAACACACAACAATCAATACAAAATGATTAAAAAAAAAAGAAAAATAAAAGGCCGTTAAAAGGGCTTACAAGATAAAAAAAAATAAGTAATACTTGTTATCTCCTTTGAAAGGAAAAGAGAGAGAGACACATTGCCCACTTTTGCTTTCTTGTTTTTTTAAATTTTTTTGCACTGTTGTTTTAAGTTTATTACACATTCACAATTTGCCTAATCAACTTTTACTTTTGCACCATGAACTTACAAATTTAAAACAAATTATCTTTCGTTGATATTAAGGTTTTTTTAACTAAAATTGAGATAAAATTTACGCATAAATAGTTGACTAATGACATGAATTGTCATGTTTATTTATATTACCTATGTTTATTGTGACTAATACATTTAATTAAGATTTTTTTTTATTTTGAATTAATTTAGTTGAATAACCTATTTGAAAATTGTATGTTAATCTCAATCAAAATACTAACATTACTATTAATGGGGTGTGATTTACAATAAATTAATAAGTTCACACTGCAACTTAATGAAATTAAAAGTTCAAACGCAAATTACTGTTGTACGATAAGTTTAGAAGGCAATAGTACTAAAAACTTTTTTAAATATTAAACAAAGAAAATGGTGGTTTTTCTTTTAAAAACAATGTCAGAATTAATCACCTTAACAGCCCAATAATGATTGAGACAAACTCGTTCTAGCTAACTAAAAAGCAAAAAAAAATAACGATATATCATAATTTAGTTTCTATCATTTTGAATTTTATATATCAAGGTAAATGAGTCGGTGAAAAATTTTGTTTGCTTCAACACATCCAACTTTAGTCCAATGTGCAATTTCATGTTGCTTCACACAAACTAGACTGAAGCTCTCAAACAAGATCAGCAAAGGCAGTCTTTGGAACTTGGCAGCACTTTCAGTCAAAAGTCATGTTTTCTGCTTCATGCCTAAGGGCATCAAAGAGTTGAGTAGACAAGTAGCGTTCTCCGAAACTTGGAAACACGACCTGCAGAATAAACAGGAGGGACTATCAACTAAGGTTTGACCAAGACTACGCAGTTGATTATTTACCTCAGACACTTTTCCATCTCCGGGAGTGGCAAATATCTGGCTTGTGTCTAGTAATCATACTTACAACAATGAGTTTTCCAGCATTTTCCGGCCTCCTTGCCAACTTAATAGCGGCTGCAGCCGCAGCACCAGAAGAAATGCCAACCTGCAAAAGAGATGCTACCGCAGTCAGCTTCATAAGAACATTGAGTTCTCCGCAAGAACTTATGTGGTAACAAAAATGGAGCATGGCAAATCAATAAAACCGTTTTGAAGTGATTTCAGATGTCACACCAGCAAACCTTCTTTCAGAGCAATCTGCTTGGCAGTTTCAATAGCTTCCTCACCCGTTACCTGAAATGTTGTAGAAATCTTCAGTTAATGGAAGGAATTCATGCGCAAATAATCATAACTTTTACCAATGAAACAAGACTGAATTGTATGGAAAATTCATCATAAACTGTAAATCATGATTTGAAACAGTTTGCATGAATGACAAAACTTCATTGCATTGGAACGGCTGTCTTTAGCATGCTTTTTTTCCCCTCTTCAATCTTAGCATTTTTTGCCAATGGTTAATTGTGATTGCATGAGAATTTTTCAGTCCAAATGCTTAAGAAGTACTCATTAAATAAATACCAAAACAATGGCTTCAAACTTACTGCAATAACTTCATCAAGCAGGCTAACATCCAGAACGTTTGGTATGAAACCAGCCCCAATTCCTTGGATCATATGCTTCCCTATGAAATATGCCGTGATACATGTCTAGTTAGACAACTCGTGTGGATTTGCACACCAGTTATAAAATAAGCTGACTATATTTTCTATATGGTCAAATAATACGATCTTGGAGATTATTATTAGCCGTGATTGTTTAAACAAGTACAACTTCGAGGCCAAGAGGGAGGGAGAGAGAGAGAGAGAGAGAGAGATTCAAAAGTCCTTATATAAATCCTTTTTTCAATGAATGGTTGGACATAAACAGAATTGAAAGGACAAGTTTCAGAAGTTTTAACATTCACACTCTGCAGAAGTCATTTGTGACTTCAGATGTTGATCTTGAATACCAGTAAGCTAAAACTATGTTCCACAACGCGTGCGGTGGGTAGACTGCCAAATGGGCACAAAGATGAACAAGGAAAACTAGGGCATTACAAACAATAACTCACCAGGTGGTCCACCATTCAACACCGCGCTTTCAACTGGCTCTACACCATACACCTACACAGACATAAAGAAAGAGAGATCCAATTAGTATATTTGAAGATCTTTCAATATCTCGCCCCTTACACACCTTCCCTAATTTCTCAACCAGGCACATGCATGCGTAAAGTAAACCTTGATCTCTGAGTTCTGCTCCTTAAGGAACTTCCCTATGCCAGTTATTGTACCCCCAGTCCCTATTCCCGCAACCAGGGCATCAACTTTTCCTTCAGAATCTCTCCATATTTCTGGGCCAGTCGTATCATAATGTATCTGCACAAACAAAGATACTGAACTCTGTAATCTGCCATATAACACTGCAAACGCGTTGTCACTACATATATAGTACCTTTGGATTGGCAGGATTGTCAAATTGCTTAAGCATATAACTGTTCGGCGTGTTGTTTATCAGCTCCAAGGCCTTATCACAAACCCCTTTAAAGCCCTTGGCGGGGTCCGTCAGGTACACCTCAGCTCCAAAAGCTCGGAGCACAATTCTTCTCTCAATACTGTAAGAAGATGGCATGGTGAGTTTAACCTTGTAACCCTTGACTGCTGCAACAGACGCCATCCCAATTCCGGTGTTGCCACTAGTAGGCTCCACAAGGACAGTCTTTAGCCCACTCATTGTTTAAGCGAGGAAAGAACCAAGAATAACGTGTTAGTTCAGACATTCCTTAAACCAAACACATTATGTAGCAGCTGCTTAAAGGAATGACCACAAATGGGATTAGAGATATGTAAATGCACTGAATCTCACTTGAGTGCATCTCACTTGAACTTCTATGAGGGTATTAAAGTTTTCATAAAAAAAAGGGTTGGATTCCACGAAACTGGCAAGGCAATATGACTGCAACACAAAGGAAACTGTAGGATGGGCTGGACAGTGATATCAATTTTGCGAAATATATGACCATTAGATCGAACAAAAAGGGTAGGGTGGCGTAGGGCTTGGGTTCGGGAGTGCGTAGTGTATATATGCTGAAAAAAAATGCAAAATCTATATGGCCAACTAAACGGTTAAATCTCCGGACACGAGAAAATTCCATTACTAACCTTCCCAGGTGTGATGAGACCCCTATCCTCTGCATCTTGAATCATACTATAAGCTATCCTGCATATCAACAACGCAAGACAACTAAAGGTTCTAAAACAAAACCCAGTAGGCTAGAAGTCCTTGTATAAGTAAAATTTTGAATACCCAGTAGGCTAAAAGTCCATCTATAAATAAAAATCGATGTATATTTAAAATTCCAGATAAATAAAAGAGAATATATATATAAATATATATATATGCCTGTCTTTGACACTAGAGCAAGGTTCCATAGTCTCTAATTTGGCAGCAATCCTGGCTACACAACCGTCCACAACATTGTTCAGGTATACCATTGGCGTATTGCCAATCAACTACAGAAGCCAAATAAAAGAAGAAGAATAATAGCATTAGTAAAAGGGTCTGCAAAAGCTGAAGCAACATGGAAAAATAGCAAACTAAACAAGAAAGGTGACTTGAAGTTCTGGCAAAGGTTAGTTATTACCTCGGTGACATCTTTCTTGATTTTGAACTTGTCCTCCATGTTAATCTAGTTCAAAGTAACTGCCAAATCGTTTTTTCATCAATATGTGAACAAAAATTTATAACTGTGGAAACAGAAGAAGAACATCCAATAATAAGTCAGGTGTTAAAGAAAAGGTCAGAAGGTTCAAAATCCAATAATGAAATTACATATACAGGATAAATAAAAAAAAAAACATAAATTCAACTACCCAACACTCAAATGTCAAAAGTTCCAACTGCCCAATATAGGAACAGGAGAAAGCCCCTTGATGCATGTCTTTAAAACCCAACCACCCCATAAACTGTGGAAAAATGTCAAGTTACTCACATTCAATACGCTTCCAAAATCAGCAACCAAAAAAAGCAAACTACCCAGTTCTGGAATCTGTCCAAGCAAGCAAATCTGAGCCCCCAAAAGACTTGAAACTTTCACAATCAAGAAAGAAGAGAGATATGTTATGAGGGGAAGTTTATCCAGAATATCTTGTGCGTATACAGAATATCACAGATAAACAAACGACACCAAGTAGGTTTCAAAGTTGCTATTCATTATAAAGTATAATATATATAAAGCTTGTCTTTATCTGATATTAGAGGGTCCGCTTAAGGGTCATCATCTGACAACACACCCTTGTGCTTTAACAGCGGTCACCGCATGGTTTGTTGATTGTTAACACTTGCCAACACCCTGCCTCTGCCGGTGTTGTTGTTATTACTAAATATGTTCGACAACGTTGAAACTTATATAAAGTTGGAATCAAAACATTATAATATATAAAAATTTTAATGCATGATATTTGTTTTGCTTTATATGTTAAACATGGAGAGAATTCGGCAAACAGGCCAAAAAAAAAATCAAATTTGACAAATGGTCTCTTATTTTTTAAATTAAAATTTAGGTTTATTTTTAGCATTAAAATTGTCTCAGTTTTTTCACATAAAAGAGAAAAATGATTGTATCAAAGAGAGGAATCCAAACATGGTCTTCAAAAAAAAAATGGAACTGTTTTGATGTCCAAAAAGCTAGTTTTATAATGCTCTCAAAAAAAAAAAGGGCCATTGACCCAAAATTTTTTTCCACTTAGGCCCTTTTTAAAAATACCCCGTTAAACATGTTTTTCTTTCTGTTTTATATTGTAGGGTGTAAAAACAATTATCACTTATAGGTTGATGTGACATACAGAACACACGTTAGTTTATAGGGTGTTTGGGAGAGTGGTGGGAACCAGTGATGAGAACTATTTTTATTATAGCAAATTTATTTTTTATTACTGTAGCATGTAAAAATTTTTTATTGTTCATAACTGAGATTATAGTAGGAACCACCAAAACAAATAGGCCTTAATCTTCTTTTAAACAATGTTTCACCCTTGAACACAACTACAAGCTTGTACTTTTGCCTGTCTTCTGGTCCCACTTTTTGGATCGGATCTTTTTTCTGGGCATGGTGGGTTTTTGTCTTGTACTTTAGTTGCAAAATCTGGGTGATGTGCGTTTTCCAATCCTGATCGTATCTTCTACCCAATCTTTTTCTCATTCTGATACTGGTGTTTTTCTCGTCCCCCTAATAAGACTTTTGGTGCAATGATTAAACTATTAATTATAACTATTTTTATTATAATATATAAAATTTTTATAATTTTTTTATTGTAAGTTACAGTGGGTGTTTAAAAAAATAATAAAAATTAATAATAAAAAATATTTTTATTATAATATGTGAAAATTTTATATTATAGTAATTTTTTTATTATTATTATAACATACAAGAGTTTTTTATTATTTATAATTAAATTTATAATAAAAATTAAATGATAAAAATAATTATCAAACACCCTAATAAAAATTTTATACCAAGTTAGTTGGTTTGAATTGTTTTATCAAACGTTCAATTAATGTGGTGATAGAGTTGAGGAAAACTGTTATTGTACACCTGTGCGTCTCTTACGAGGCACCCTGTTGGGTTGGCAAGGGCCCTTTTTTGTCCTTATCAAATGGTACACGTTGGGCCATCAATGCGCTATTGACTAATTTTTATTTTTGCGTCACCGGCTACAAGACATGGATTTGACTGGACAAAGTTGTAAATATATGATAATTTTGAGCGCTGATTGTTTTAGGCTTTTTTTTTTTTAGAATATTTTAGATTTTTTATATTTGAATTTAGATTTAAGCATTAAAATTTTTTTTAATTTTTTAATAATCAAGAATCTAAGTTTTTAAATTTCTGACTCTTTTTAAACTTTTGATACTTAGATGTCAACAAAAACTAAAATTTTTTATCTTATATTTGAAGAAAAAAATCGTAACTTGTTCATTTGATATCCAATTGAGATGATTCTTTTTTCATTATGTTCCTAGTTAAGAAATGAATAAATTAATATTTATATTGCATGCATATTTTTTATGATCATTAATATTAAGATTTTATTAAATTCGTTAATAAATCAAAAACTATTTTTACTGCAATAAAAACTCAAATTCTCTTTCATATATTTTAAAAAAAAATTTTAACTTCTTCATTTAATATCCAATAAAGATGATTCTTTTTTCATTACATTCTTAGTGAAAATATGAATAAATTAATATCCATATTGCATATTTTTAGGATAATTAATATTAAGATTTTATTAGATTTGTTAATAAATATTAAGATTTTATTAGATCATTAATATTAATATTTTTAGGATCATTAATATTAACTTCTTTCATATATTTTAAGAAAAAAAATCATAACTTCTTCATTTAATATCCAATAAAGATGATTCTTTCTTCATTACATTCTTAGTGAAAATATGAATAAATTAAGATCCATATTGCATATTTTTAGGATCATTAATATTAAGATTTTATTATATTTGTTAATAAATAAAAAACTATTTTTACTACATCTCCAAACACAAATTTTAATTTTATTCAATAATCAGATTAAAACGTAGATGCACATCCAAACATCAATTTGGATAACAATTTAAATCACTAACTCAAATCCTAATTCAAATCACATTAACTTAAATCAAATCACTAATTTGAATTCATTTACTAAACGATCCTTAAGTTTAGGTACGGTTTAATATGCACAAAGACCACGTGACAATATTTTTGCGAGAGTAACATGTGTATTAGCGATTTAACAGTTGCACATGTTGGATTTTTAAAGTGAAATTTAATGAATCTCCATTTTCAAGCATTAACGAAGCAGTTCAGAATAAGATAGGGGTAGATAATTGGTGAAATGTTTTTCAAGGTTACATGATCAACAGTATGCTCCATCTACACGAAATGGCTTCCCTTAAGATTGTGACACTTTCTTTTATGGAAAGTAATAATTAGAGTCGGTTCTTTTTGTTCCCTAGAAAATGAACTATGACGACAGAAAATGTGAATTGAAATCCTTGTCCGTTTCTCGTGTATTAATTCGCGCATCGAATATTGTTCAGTATTGCATTCGAGAACAGGCCTACAAATAATGGTTTGGACCCAAATTCTTGGCTTCTCAGGTCTTAATCAACCTTTGGGCAGCTTACATATCACTTAAGGTGTGTTTGGTAATAGTGGTGAGAACCACTTTTTTAGTTATAAACAGTGTTAAACTCTTACATGCTACAGTTATAATAAAAAAATCGTTACAGTGTAAAATTTTTATATGTTATAGTAAAAATTGTTCTAACCAACCGCTTTCACCACCATTCTAAACACCCTATTAATTACCAACCAAACTAGAATTTTAACGCGCTTTCACTTTCCTAAAAAATTGTCAGTTTGGTGACTATAGTTTCCCAGCTTATCAAATAGATACTCTCCATGTTTTTATTCCACAATTGATGCTGAACAAAAAACGCTTAAACTTCTGCCCTTGGGCATCACTTGTGCGTGAGCTGCGCATGCGGTGGTGTATGATCGAGTGAGAGCACGTGTCCACTTAATTTTTAAAAATTGTATTTTTATCTTATTTTTTTCAAAAAATTTAGAATTATCTTTATTTTGTTAAAAAATAGCAACCATACCCTCATTGAATATTTAAAACCAAGAAAAATTATGTATAACCCATTCAATCCTAAAAATATATAACTATATATCTGTTTGATAAAAATATAATATGTGTTTGTTTACAGTGTCCCACTAAAAAAGTGTCTTGACTCTCCCACTGGCTATGCCGCAGTAAAAGCCTGGAAAATTTTGCTCTTTCTCCAACACGATGCTTAATAAAATATAATAATGCTATTTTTGATTTCCAACAGGCCTATTGCTCCGGCAAGAATACTTTCATAGCCAATATTTGTTTATATCGAAATTGGCAACAAGGAAAGACATGCAGAACAATCCATTGAAATTTCCTACTACATTCTGCGCAATTGCAATTTTGAATCCCAGGTAATCGTGACGGAAAAAATCACAAACTACAGGAATTCCAGCTTACAAAGTCCAAAATATCAAACTGAGAGAAACTGTTTTTCCGTTTTCGTAGCATGTAAGCTCCAATTCTACATCTCTGCAGATCTATAGCAAAAAAGATAATAACCAAATTATAAACAACATTCAAAACAAAAAAAACGGAATTGCTCAAGAATAATGACATATTAGGTTTCAGGTAAATAATACTTGCCATCGATTTCAGGTACAATCTGAAATCAATTACGCCACAGTTAATTAGGTCTTATTTGTTTCAAGAACTCTTTGAAGTTTTTAGACTCAAATTTGGATTCGAATATTAAGAATCCTTGAATATGTATTTATTTCTTTCAAAATTCGAATTCTTTGAGCATCAAGAATCTAATTTTTCAAAGTTCTGACTCATTTTAAACTTTTAATACTTAGATATCTCACCAGTATTTGAGAAAAAAAATCATGACTTTTTTATTTGTTATTTAATTGAGATAATTCTTTTTTTATTGTATTTCTAGTGAAGAGAGAAATAAATTAAAATCCATATTGTATATTTTTTAGGATCATTAATATTAAGATTTTATTAAATTTGTTGATAAATCAAAAACTATTTTCATTACCTCTTCAAATATAAATTCCAATATTATTTTATACTTAGACTAAAACTTAAATACATATCCAAATATCAATTCAAATAACAATTCAAACCACTAACTCAAATCTTAATTCAAATCATACTAATTTAAATTTAATCATTAATTCAAATCTATTTATTAAAGGTACCGTTATAATAGACGGCGAATCGCTAGTAAAGAAGTAGAGGACCAACGGAGTTGAAAACTCAACCAGATCAGCACGTGCATAAACGAATTTGAGTGAGAGCTGCCTTTTTTTTTTTTTTTTTTTTTTGTGTGAGATCCAAAATGGAAGGTAACCCAGTTGAGGGATTAAAAATAATAAAAAATTTCCGTTTTAAATAACAATGGTCCATCATAGAGCTAGACTTCAATATACATGCCGGAAAAACTGAGTGTCGTTTTTTGCAATCTCAAGCGAATTAAAAAAAAAAAAAATTGAAATAATCCCCTCAAAAAGCACAATTAACCATCACAGGTAAAAAGCAGGTCAACAAATCTTCACTTTGTTCTTGCTCTGATCACAACCGTCTATTTACATCTCAACGGCTAATAATAAACTGACTTTCTTTCCACCTGGTTGGATAGAAGTGATGCCCTATAGGTTTTGCAAACATGTAGTTATTTTGTTTTCCGTTGCAGTATGTTATTTCCAAACTTCGTCAGCACATGTATTTTTTTTACTTTTAATGTAATCTTTTTAAAGATTATTTTCATGTGATATAAACGTATCTAGCCTGTTTAATAGTGTTTTTAAAATAGATAAAAGTAGTTTTATTTTAAAAAATAAGAATTTTTAAAAATTATATTGAGAGTATTTTTAAAATTTTTACTTAAAAAATATGTAAAAAGATGTCAAAGAATTTAAAAAAGAATACCAAACGAGCATCATTCTCCACCTAAAACAGCCACAAAAAATTTTTAAAAATATGTCCAAATTTTTAGTTAAGTCATAAGTGTGCAAAATATTTATCAAAAGTGAGCAAAATATTACTCTCGCAGATTATAGGCTTCTGTCCAAATGCAGAGAGATGGAGGAGGAAATAAAAGAGCAGGGACTGGAGATACGAAAGGCGTGTGAGAAAATAAACTAGAATCTAGGAAGATGGAGGAAAGTTTGGGGAAAAAAAAATGGAACAAGCCACATGAAAACAACATTTAAAAAAAAAAAAAGAAAACAATGTAAGAATAAAATAGATAAAGAAAGCATTTTGGTTTATAAGATTGAATAGAAAAACATTGTAAAAAAAAAAAGATTTGATTTTGATTTTGATTTGATTTGTGATTCGCTAGAAGTTTTGAACAGCATCCAAATGAACTCACGGTCATATAATAAAAAAATGGGTAGTTGGATCGATGATAGCCAATAGACAATTGGCAATACGTATGTTATATATAATAAGGTAAGAAAGCTCACTCCTCACATTAAGGCCTTTGTCTTCCGAACTTTTCCGTTAGCGCAGTCCTTTCCTTGATACAAATGGACTGTTGTTTGTTGGTGGTTACCTTGTATTTTAAGTTCAGTCTAAAACAACAAATCCATGGTGCTTAAAAATGGAGTATGCATTGTAGTTATAGACGTAGCCTAACAGAAAAAAAACACAAATTTCAATTTGATTTTTTATTCAGATTAATAGTTTAAATACACATTTAAACGTCAATTCAAATAGCAATTCAAATCATACAACTCAAATATAAATCAACATAATTTGAATCTAGTTATCAAACAAACACTAAGATCTTGTTTGTTTCGACTTTTAAAAGTTTACTCTTATTACCTCATCTCTCCATCAATGGGAACTGTGAAAGTTTGAAATTCCAATTCATTAAAAAAAGAAAAAAACTACAACAGATAAGTTAAAACCTTCAGGGCTTATATTAGCAACCTTCCATGCAAACCCACCTCTCCTGAAGTCCTACCTTGCATCATTGTCGGGTTCTTGCTTGCTATCGCTGTCGTTCTTTTGCCACAACATTACTCCCTCTAAGTTTTAATTGCTACAGTATAAAGCTATCATATGATATAATATAAACACAAAAGTTTGTTATAGTATAAAACTTTTGCGTACTGTAGTATTGTGGTTTCAACAACGTCCCCAGACATTTTACTATTTTAAAGTTTGAAAAACTTAGATAAGAATTAAGTATTTAAACTATTATATTGAATCTTGTTTTTGAATTTGGCTGAGTATGTAGGGTTAATGATGTGATTTAGGGAAAATTTTATAGTTGATTGAGAAGTGAAACCGTTAAAAGCCAAACGCCAAAACTAAGCTCTGTTGGCTAGTGAGCCAATTGAAGAAGCCTACTCAGCTCGGTGCTTATTTTTAAATGAAGGCGTTCATCCCAACCCCAAAACCAACCCTACATGTCTGAATCAAGATAAACCAAAAATAATTGAACCACCGAAAATGATTTTTTATTTTTTTTCCAAACTGAACTGAATCAACTCATAATGGT
This sequence comes from Artocarpus hirsutus, assembly GCA_946598075.1. Taxonomy (NCBI): domain Eukaryota; kingdom Viridiplantae; phylum Streptophyta; class Magnoliopsida; order Rosales; family Moraceae; genus Artocarpus; species Artocarpus hirsutus. The sequence continues at coordinate 50,066 of CAMOHE010054696.1, read as the reverse complement.
TTGGTTTGATTTGATTTTCACTATTTTGATATTCAATTCAATGGAGCTAAAATAAAAAAAGTAATAAAATAAACTGTTTAATGGTATTGTTTTACATCATTATAAGAAGAAATTTTTTATAAATGTTATTTTTTAAAAAATTTTTTTACAAGTGACATATATATTTATTTATGGTATAATTTAATATATAATATAAATAATTGTGTGGCATAATATTTTTAAGTGTGACATATAAAAGGTAATTTTCTCTAAAAAGAAACCGCCTGACTTAGCCCTTTAGCCCCCATCCGATTTCGCCATGGCTCAGCCTCCTAATCCCTCCATTCGCACCGTCGTCGTTCCTTCATCGGCTCTGTTCTCTTTCCCTCCCTGTTTCTTCATTCTTCGCCAAGTCCGTCCAATTCTGTCATTCTCCATTTGCCGGCTCGCCGTGGTTGTTCAGTTCACTTCACTTCATTTAATCTCTCAGGTCTCAAGGCACGTAAAGAAATTTTCCTTTCTTTTCTCTTAAACCCTTTTTCCCTAAATATTGATTGTGGAGTTCTTGCTGATATCTAGGGATGTCAATGGGGCGGAGCAAATGGTGCCCTGCCCCATCTGACTCACAATTCATGGTTTGCAGGGTGGGGTGGGTTAAGCCCTGCTTTGTGAAAGGGGCAGTGCGGTTTGAGGCAGGTTGATCCAAACCCACCTCGTTTATTTAATTAAAAAAACTAGATAGAATCAGATAATAGACACATTGCTCTTCTCAGTTCCAAACCTCAACTCTCTCTCTTCTACCAAAAACCTTTAGTCTCTCTTTTTTGGCTTCTCGATCAGTTGTCACCGTTCGTTAGCCTCAGAAAACCCAAGGCCTAGGTTGGTGGCTTTCATTGCACTTTGAAAGGGCGCATATGTTTATATAATATGCATTAAGTCTTGAAATTATTTTTATTTTTGTTTATTATAAGGTGTTTGACAATGGTTCTCACCATTTAGTCTTTACTACAAACTCAATTGTAAACAGTAAAAAACTCTTACATGTTACGGTAACAATAAAAAAAATTTGCTACAATGTAAAACTCTCACATGCTATAGTAAAATAGTTCCCATCATTGATTCCCACCATCCTTTCAAACATCTACAATTTCAGTAATGTTTAGGCCTTCTGATATTGTTGTTCGTCTTTCATTGGCGGCAAAAGGTGTGTTTTGCTTCGGCAATAGAGGGGACTGTTCTGAAGGACACATATTGGATGCCAGCAACGAATAGGTTATTAACTTGTCAACTTTCTAAAATTTTGCCAAAGTTTTTCTTTCTTACAAATGCTTTGTTAGCTGGCATCAGGGACAGACCTCTAAGGCACGTGCGCTCCTTGAAAAAATAAAAATAAAAAACGTGTATATATTAGCTTCTATATTTTAAGTGTTTCCTGTTGACAAAAACTCTCATATTATTTGAGTGGTTTTAGGCCTCAGAAATGATGGATTTTATCTTTTTTAGGTTATTTTAAATGTCGAATTAATTCATCTTCTTATTGCTTACTTTTACTGTTTCTTTTAACTGATGTTTGATATTCTTTTTATTTTTTCCCTTTCCGTCTTTACAAAAACCGAATCTTTGCTTCTCCTATATATTTGTTTTTCTTTTATCTTCCATATTTGTTTCTCATATTTGTTTTATAGATTACAAGTCTCCTCATATATATATATATATATATATTCCTGTTTGCTTAAACTTTTTAATCTTGAAAAATAATAAATTTAACGTTTAAGTTGTTTTTTTTTTTTTTACAATGATAATATTTTAGAATATACATAATAATATAAGTGCTTGTCAACTTGAAAAGCTAGCTTTCTTTACATGAAATTTGTGCCTACTTAATGCAGAAATTCATTCTTTTTAAATGTGTTAATGTGTGCTCCCATTGGATTCATATCTTGAATCCGTCACTAATTGGCACCAACCGGATTTTTTGATTGATCGAAAAGTGCTTCTTTTTTTTTTTGCATTTTCTTTTCCCTTTGGTGTGTAATAGGACAATTTGGAGAAACATGGTGATTAGAGACCATCACTTTCTAGACGTGGACAAAATACTAGATTTATAGCTTGCACACTGAGAAGTCTGAATATGGTTTGGAATTACAACAAAGTTATTAAAAGTTGTTTTTTTTTTTATTTCAAAATAAGGGCATAATATGCACAAAAGCATAAAATGAATTTGGATTACAATCTCTTGGTGAAAAAATAAAAATAATGTTTTACTTCATCTAATTTTTAACACTATGTTTCCCTCTGGTCTGCCCTTGGGTAATTGTGATTTTTGGGAAGATTTCAACCACATGCTAAGCTCGTTCATCGAGTATATAATAGTATATAATGATAAGATCTCTGTCATCGTCTTGTGGTAGTGGTTTACAAGTTAAAAAGTAATTACTTATTAGCTTGACCTAGTGTTTGGCAACTCATTTAATCGGACGGGGTCAATGAGCAATAAAAAAAGACTTGCGGCCTAGGTCTGTGGCCTGCATTGCGGTTGATAGGAGAGGGGTGTATTATCTAAGCAGACCGCCTTAGAAAATATCTAAATTTGATAGAACAAGGAGGTTTAATGTGAAAAACAAAATTATTAAAATTAAAGACTATTAATTTTAAATTGTTGGAGATGTGATATTTACCTAACAGATGATTTAAAATTTGGTCCATTCATTCATTGTAACTTACCAAAAAAAAAAAAAAACGTGTTGATGAGCTTTAAAAATATGAAAAGGCATGATCATTTAAAGAGAACCATATTTGGTTTCTTTTTTTTTTTCGTGTGTTGTGAAAAATCTCCCTAGTTGGATGTTTTATTAGATTTTTACCTCGACTAAAATTACTTTTTGGTGGTGGAGTTGTTAAATTAGTACTAATTCTAATGGAAAAATATAAAAAAAGATTGAAATCTGAATGCAATAAAAGATTGAGGAAGGCCAATCATTCTTTGATCTTTTGTAGCAAACTAAATAGTCTTGCAATACAATATGTAGATTCCAATTCTTGGTCAGTTCATTCACACATGAACCCACCATATCATTCATTGTGTTTATTTAAACTAATCTAAAGAAGTAAAAGACTCAAACTGAAAAACAAATGCAATTTGACAACCATGCCCATGCACATGTAACTAAAAGGCTCCTTTTCACGTTGCAGAACGCTTTAGGGCTCGAAAACCATGCTCTCGGCCTCCCGCTTCACAGATTCGAACAACACAGTGGAGAGATAACGCTCCCCAAAGCTAGGGAAGATAGCCTGTTGACATTTTATAACAGAATTGATGAGAGCTTAGACAAAGTAATTTTGTTGATTTGGTTAAGTAAGACCATGCCTCGAGGTTTTTGTCAAACAAAAACCTTGTTTTCCACATGAAAACATTGGCAAACAAAAATAATAATAATAAACTTACAACAATGAGTTTTCCAGCATTTTCTGGCCTCTTGGCTATCTTAATTGCAGCGGCAGCGGCGGCACCAGATGATATCCCTACCTGCATTACATGTTAGCATTAATACCATTGAAAACTGAAGATAAAAAGTATCGTCGATAAGAATAAAAGTTAAAGAAAACAGATAATATATGTGGTCCTTTACTCAAAAAGATTAATAAACTGACCAACAGGCCCTCCTTCAGAGCAAGAGTCTTGGCAGTTTCAACAGCTTCCTCACTCGATATCTGTGCATCAAGAAAACATGAAATTATGAACCAAGATCATTTCGACGGGCCTAAATTATCAAAAAAAAAAAAAAGACGGTATAGCAGATGGAGTTTATGGAAAATTCATATTCGTCTTGTCTAACCAGTATGTTTATGATAATTTATCATCAAATACTACCATTTTACAAAATTTTGCCAAAGCATGATACGTCAAAACTAGCGGATTGAAATAATCGATGGCTTTAGGGCAAGTTATTCAAATGAAAATTTCTGGAGCTTACTTGAATAACTTCATCAAGTAGATCGATATCTAAAACTCCAGGGATAAATCCAGCACCAATTCCTTGGATCTTATGGGGACCTTTGATATATACAGGAATTCATTTTATTAGTTCAGGAAAAACATATCATACGAAATTTTCTTCTAACAACCAGCAATAGCAACAGAAAGAGACATATAATTACTATGAAGGGAATACGGCAAAATGAAAAAGTGTGATGATTATCAGAAATCCCGACTCACCAGGTTTTCCTCCAGACAATATGGCGCTTTCAACTGGTTCTACGCCATAGAGCTAAACATAAAACGCAAGGAGCAGATGAGTGACATAATAAGTAATAATAAAGGGAAGAAAAAAAAGAACAAAATCTCAAATTTGAACAATGTTTCTCCTATAAATACAGAAAATGCTAACCTTAATGTCGGGGTTTTTCTCTTTGAGATACTTTCCAGCACCTGTTACTGTACCTCCAGTCCCTATCCCAGAAACAAGAGCATCAACTTTCCCACCAGAGCCTTTCCAAATCTCGGGTCCGGTAGTCTCATAATGGACCTAAAGTGGGCCAACAAAAATGAGAAGATCTCTCCAGCCAGCTTGTCATATGTGAATGAAACGTGATGAAAACAGTACCTTTGGGTTGGCAGGGTTCTCAAATTGCTGAAGCATATAAGAATCGGGAGTCTTGGCTATTATCTCTTCCGCCTTCGCAAGAGCTCCTTTCATGCCCTTGGCTGGATCTGTGAGAACAAGCTCAGCTCCAAAAGCACGAAGAATGGTTCTTCTCTCGAGACTCATGGCAGCAGGCATTGTGATGATTAGTTTATACCCCTTTGCAGCAGCCATAAAGGCTAAGCCAATGCCAGTATTGCCACTTGTAGGCTCAACAAGAGTACTCTGCAGCAGAAACAAGGAATTTTTTTTGATGTCACAAGTTCTCTCGCAGAACATTGCCCGAAAATTATCCGATAAGAAAAATTATTATACTACCAACAAGATCGAGTAGCAAGCTTACTAACATTTGTAAAAAAAAAAAAAGTTACAAGAAAGTAGAAAATGTACACCAGATAACACATGAACATATGAAATTGGATGAAGCCACTCTTTGAATCACACATGTATAGGCATCAAAGTAATACAATGTCAAGGTAACAAGTAATTACTAACCAAACCCGGGGTGATGAGACCCTTCTCCTCTGCATCTGAAATCATACTATATCCAATCCTGCGATGGAGATAAAATGCGCATTTAATATTAATTAAAAATAAATCAATCATGTAAAATTATATCCAATCCTGCAATGGAGACAGATAGTGCATTCACTATTAATTTAAAGTAAGTCAATTCCCGATGTAAACAAGGACTCGGAAATTCCGAAGACCTTCATTTTTGCTGTATGGGAACTAAATTCAAATCTTTTAAAAGCTTGTCAAAACATAACCTAGTAAAACAAGAATTCTAAATCACAAAAGTAACAATTTCAGTTTTCCGAAATGAATCAATCTTACGCAGTAAAGCACAGCCAACAAACAAAAATAATGGTAAAAGGACCGTTAATTAAGCATGCTACCAAAAACAATTTATAGAAATACCAAATGAAACTCCATTCAGTACCTGTCCTTAACACTGGAGCAAGGTTCCATCATCTCCAACTTAGCCGCAACGCGTGCAACACAACCGTCCACAACATTGTTGAGATACACCAATGGTGTTTTACCAATCAACTGTAAATTTCGACAAAACAATATACCTATTGTTCTAAGCCACATGTTCAGGTTTTTCTCAAAAAAAAAAAAAAAAAAAAATCTCAAAGGGGTCCTAAGTTAGTGCTAAAAATGAAGTATGGCCTAACTTACTTCAGTAACATCTTTAGCAATAAGAGTCTTCTCCTCGACCATTTTTTTTTTACTCAAAAACTCTGCAAACAACCAACAACTCAAATAAATCAGCAAAGAAAAATATATAAAAATCCATAATCAATTAACTAACGGGAATTTAAAAGAAAACAAACAAACAAACAAAATTCAAGTTCTAATTTTTCATGAAGTTAAAAATGTAATTACTTGATGGGCTTTAATTTCAGATTAAAAAAGGAAGGAGAAACTGACAAGTGATTACTACAAAGATTCTTCCTCTATCCTCTTGTATCTCACCGACCAAACGGCTAAAAAATAGGAGAACAACAACAACAAAATAAATCGATAATCAAACCATTTACATGAATCTGGTTTCCGTACAAAACATCCTCAAAAACACGAATCACGTCGAATAACGCAAAAACGAACCAATCCAATCGAACAAATTCACAAATCAATAAAAACAAAAAAAAAAAAGGAAAAAAGCGGAAATCTTACGAGATTTTCCAAGAATGCAAAAGGAAATTGACCAAGGACTAAAAACAAAGACGATTGAGTGAGAGAAAGAGAGTGAAAAATACCAGTTAAGAACGGAGGTCCGAAGAAAGGATGAAGAACCTTTGAAGAGGAAGATACGACAGAGGATAACTGTTTTGTGTTTGTGTTTTTTGAGAATAGCGTGTATTTAAGGAAATGTCAGCTGGCCTCGGGGCTTTCCGTCTTTGTGTGGTTTATTGGATTTTTCCTCTTTGCCTGCTTTGTCTTTGATATTTACAATATGGGCCAGGTGGATCGTGCAAAAAGACGAAAATGTACTACGTTAAGTATTCAGGCCAGGCTAAACAGGTATTTTGATGGCCTTTTTTCCCTGTTTTTTAAGCAAGGAAAAAAAAATTGCCTGATGGGGTGTGTTGGAAGAGTGATGGGAATCAATAATTAGAACTATTTTTACTGTAGCATATAAGAGCTTTACACTGTAGCAATTTTTTTTATTGTTACCGTAACATATGAGAGCTTTACACTGCTTATAACAGAGTTTGTGGTGGGAACAGTGGTTCCCACCACCCAGTCAAACATGGGGTAAGATGCATGCATTAAACACCATAAACGAGGAACTAAACACCGAATTTTAAAAAATTAATTAGCGGAATTTGTCAGGAAAAAAAAACTCAAAATGAGAAATAAAACATTTGACGTTTTATTTATTTATTTATTTATATAGAAATTAGAATTGTCAAAAATAACCAAGTGGGTTAAAGGGAGAACTAGGGAAACAAGCTAAAACGATAGTTGAATAAAAATTAACGAAACATTTGAGTGGTTAGTAAATAGGCCATTTAATCAGCATTAGTTAAATGGTATAATGACTAAAACACTCGAATTGAAAACCTTAGCCTTTTCCTATCTTTCTCTCTCTTTCCCCAACGTCTCTCTCCTTCTTCACATTTGCCTAACCATGTGTAGTGACGGCGTTGGAGGAATCACCATATTTAAGCGAAGGCGCCAGACATTGAGAACAATGACACCAGAGTCGCGGAGGAAGCATCAAAGTTGCGTGATGTCTTGTGGAGGGAACCGCTAGAGTCATGGAGGGAGGCACCGTTGTAACTCCAGCGAGGCCCTCTTTGTCGACTCCTTCGCACGACTCCGGCGAGACCTACTCCTCGAGCACTTTTGCATGACTCTAGAGAGAACCGCTCCTCCGGCTCCTGCCATGACTCCTATGACACTTGCTCCTCAAGCGCCTTTGCGTGACTTTGGTGAGACCCGAACCTCTAGCACCTTCACACAACTCCTGAGACACCCTTTCCTCCGGCTCCTCCACACGACTCCGACGAGACCCGCTCCTCTAGCTCCTTTGCATGGCTCTAGCAAGAACAGCTCCTCCACCTCCTTTGCGTGACTCCAACAACTCCTACACCTTCACGCAACTTTGGCGAGTCCTGCACCTCTAGCGCCTTTGCTCTCCACGTGAGGGAAGTTAAAGAGGGAGAGAGAGGGAGATTTATGGGAAGAAAAGGACAGGAGTGAGGGGGAGATGGAAATGATAAAAATGGAAAACAAAATATCTTAAAGTACTTATGGTTTCTTATTTTTTAGTGTTTTGAACATGTGTTATTTATTTTTAATAGTATGTATAACTGGTCTATTCATTGCAATTTCCCAAATAGGAAAGAAAGAGAAATAAAATTTCCTAAAAAATACTCGTCTGAAGGGAAAAAAAAAAAGAAGAAGAGAAAATAGCCTTTTTAGGAAAAACGAACATATATTTGGGAGAAAACTATCTGTTGTTTCTTGAATTATTACGCTTTAAAAACATGTGTTTCAGTTTTATATTTTTTTTTAAGGTATAAAGATTGGATTTAATAAGTAGCGGGTTGATAAATTTGTTACTTTATTTGACAAGTAAGTTAAAATTCAAAGTTTTAATTTGTTACAATATAAAGCTTTTATATATTATATTTTTTAAGTTTTAATTTTAAATTTTAACTTATTTTTTAAACACATTTTATATTTAATTTGTCAAGGAAGCTTAGTTATTATCATGACGTGGAATTAGCATCCATATCGACTAGATTGACTTGCCTAAGGTGCCTTAAAGTCAAAGCCAAGTCTTAACATTGTGCCAGGACCAAACAGGATAAAGTAGATTTCACAAAAGCTAGTTTGTTATAAAAGTGAAGTAGGCGGTGGACTTCTATACAAACCGTGTATGAATTTTTTCCCATATTTTTTTCGCTATATTTTTTTTCCCAAAAGCGGTTTGAAGAGAGGATGACCGGAGTTAACTTGTTTAATATTTATTAGCTGTCTCTTTAAACATGAAACATGCATGAAGAATATCCTAGTATACATACATGCATGTATTACATAAATGTGTGTATCTTCTGTTTTATAGGTTTAAATTAAAAGTTTTCGTTTAAGTTCAATTTTTATATAAAAAAAAAAATTGGGTGTTTTTGTGGTCCACCTTTGTACTTTTGAAGTTTTGCAACTTCAATATTCTTCGATCATATAGATCCATCTCAACGGCTTAAATTGGAAGATGAGTAATGCTGTGACACGCTATCTGTATAGTAAACAGGTTGTTATTTGCAAAATAACACATGTAAGGTGTTTGACAAAGTGATTAGAACTACTAATTAGAATTATTTTTACTGTAACATGCGATAACTTTACACTGTAGCGATTTTTTTTTGTTACTATAGCATATGAGAGCTTTACACTGTATGTATTTGAGAAAATAGTTTATACCATTTTTGCCAAACACTCTTGTAGTTGATGGGCAATACATTGTTTTAACCGAGTAACACTTATAGTTGCTTTTTGCTTTTAACTGAAGCTTTAAAATGTTATAATTTTTTTTAAATTAAGATTTACTATGCCTTTGGCATGAAGAGATGAATAGCTTCCCATCCATATTATCCATGGAAATCTCTCATGGATATTAGCATTTTGTAAGAGTTGTAAAAAATACCAAAGTTTTTCAATTTGTTATCAAATTTAGATTTTAAAACTATCATTTGAAAAACAATTAATCAGTTATTTAAAACAATCACTTGAAAATTTAGTGTTTTCTAATAAATCTTACAAAGTGTTTGAGATATTGGTTTAAACTAATTATTTTTAATTAAAAAAAATATAACACTTTTATATGTGATTGTGTAAAGTAAAAAGTAAAATCATAATATAAAATTCTTATATACTAATCTTTTGGATTCAAACTGATTGGTTAATTTCTCTTTAAATTTTGTAGAGCTGGAAAAAAGAGGGAAAAGAAAAACCGACCGATTTTACTGTACCTGATGCTACGTTACAACACGTTGTTGCCATAATAACTGACTTTTATTTACGATTGCCTTTGTTTTAATTTTTTATATTTTTTAATTGTTAAGAGTATTACGCTTTGATATTTCAGCCCTTGTTCAATGAAAATAATCACTGAACAACAAAATTGCAACACCTAAATGGCCCACAAATGCCTGTTATCCTCCCTACAACTTACCTGACCCGTGATGTAACTAGTCACATTCAATAACACGACCAACTAACAACGACCTCCCATCTTGACACGTGGCCAATTGCACTACATTAAGTAGGTTTAAAATTGGCTAAACAGTAATCTAAACGGATAAAATACCAGGACTAGTTGTGGCGAATATTCTTATTTTACAGCAAAGATTAGCGCCAGAGCCCCTCGTAGTTGAATAGGAGTGCTCCATAAAAGTATTTATTTTTTGCCTATAATTTTTTTTAAGAAAAATTAGTTGTATATTTATCTTATATGAAAAATTATAGTTATGTCTTATTAAGAAATTGAAATAAGTCATTCTGTCCTTTTTTGAGGAAAATTATGATTTATACCCTTATTTAATAATTAAAACATATTATTATATTTGTATACAATAACTTATCAATAATTTTTCATATAAAACTGCTACTGACAAAAAAAACTTCTGGCTCCACCAACGGCAGAGATAACATCTTACTTCTCCAAAGGTATATGATAAAAAATTGGTAACAACTCTCTAATTCACAGGGAGTGGATTGAGCAAAAAGTTGAAAGAATTATTTTGTCATAGGAAACATTTTTTATTATAATAACTTTTTATTATTTAAAGCCACAACCCAAAAGTGATTCATTGGCCGACCAGTGTGCATTTTTATCGTAAATATGTCATATCATATATTTAATAATTTCGAAAAATGTTAGAAAGTATTCTCCGCGTACATATATGATTAGTTGTCTTAAATGGATTTTTTTTATTTGTGAGATGGATTTTTCTAATAATCGAAAATGGCTTCCTTTCTAAAAGCTTTTGGGACATTGAAGGGTCACAATTCTTCAAAGGGACATTTCCTTTCCTCTTTTGGTTAACGTGGCATTTCTTTATAAAAGAATTCAACAATAATAAGACCTAAAAGAATCACTATTGATTATTGCTTTTCCGCACTTAATTATGTATTAGAAACTATTTAGTTTAGAGAATAACTACAATAAGACCCTCTAAAATTTTTTATAAATAAGTCCTATAATTTAGACCGTTAGATTTAATCTGATGGCCCAAAACAAGATAGGTCTAAAAAACAAGAATACACTATAGCACACGATAATTTTCTCCCTCTTTCTTCACCTTCCTCCCACTATTTCGCATGTGTTTTTCCCTTTCAGCAAACAAAGGTCCAACTTCATCCTTCTACCACCTCTGTTTTCTCCTCCTCCTCCTCATTTCCACCACCACCACCACCACCACCACCATTGTCGTTTTTTTCCCTAACTTCCCCATCCAACATCTCAGCCCTTAAGGCCTTCAAATCCGCTGTCAAGCCCTCCTCTATCCCCTCCTGATCCTACCTCGCCTCCTGGGACATATCCGTCGTAGACCCCTGCTCCTTCCCCTGTCGTACCTACTTCACTTGTGGCCTCACGTGCTCCCCCAATTCCACTCGAGTCACCCAAGTCACCCTCGACCTGGTCGGCTACTTGGCCCAATTCACCCCACTCGTCTCCCGACTCACCCAACTCACCACCCTCAACCTCGCCGACAGCCTCTTTTACGGCCAAATCCCTTTTCATTTCCTCTCTCCTCAACCTTAGAACCCTCACTTTCCAATCCAACAAATTCTTTAGTTCTCTCCCATCCTGTATAATTAACTTCATGTCTTTTGATTCTTTCAATCTTTAGCGCAATTCTCTCTCCAGATTTCTTCCCAAATCCATGGACTCCATGACCTGTTTGTGAAGACTCGATCTGAGATTCAACAAGCTCATCGGGCCATTGCCCAAGCTTCCACCGAACCTACTCGAGCTCACCATGACATGATAGATAGCTAATATTCCCATCGGCCTTGCTAGTTTTCCCTCCTCCCAAACTCTCCCCTTCATCCCATATATATGTATATATATATATACACATATATATATATGAATATCATAATCTTTACGCAAATAACCTTATAAGCAATGAGGTATTAGGTTCAAGTGTTGGGGAATACGAAGAAATCCTTGAGGGCCACTGAGTACCCAAAGAGAACAGTACGTATGAGTAACAAGTACAAAACTTGACTATATTAGGATCTCGTCAAGTGGACCCCATGGGAGTTGAGGCATTACATTACATAAATTTAAAACTAAATTAAATTAATTGAAAATTGAACATACTTTTATGAGTGTGCTTAGGAATTAAGTTGGAACTCAAAGTTTCAACAATCTATAGTATAAACTCTCACGTGGTATAGTGTAAAAGAAAAAATATACTATAATTTGAAGCTTTCATATATTATAGCACTTAAGTTATAACATCAAGTTCTAACTTGATGCAAAACACTTTGTATTATAATAGCAACAATTAAACTATCGTCAATGCTCACCTCAACAATTGAATAGTAGCTAAAATCAATTATAAAAAAGACAAACAAAGAAGAAAAACGAAAAGGGTACTTCCCAATGAAAACTTTACAGGTGATGCACATTTTATCTAATGAAAATTATTTTTTATGTAGATCTAGTAGATAGAAAATACCTATCAATGAGTTTTTCTTGTTCTTACTAAACAAATTTCAAAGGGAAAATATTTTAAACAATTGTACTTACCTTTTTGCCTTATCAATTATTAAAGAAATAAATAAAGAACATGAGTAAATTAAGTCGCCATTAATTGAGAGTAAAAATAAATAGATTAAAATGTAATATAATAAAAGAAATTATCTAAATTCATGTAAAGTACTAAAAGAAATTATTCTTTTAAAGTAATAATAACATTATGGCGCCTACTATTCTTCAAAAAAAAAAAAAAAAAAATAGTACCTGCACATGCAACTCACACTTTTGCAAAGCTATGGAATCGGATTTATTTATTTATTTTTTTATGGGAACTAGTATTTCCGTTATCTTAATTTAAAATATTTTTTCCCCTTTTAAAAATAATACAACGTCGGAAGAGTGCCCTACCTGCGAAAGTACAACCAACCATTCGTCCAAACAATCCTTCAAATTTGACAAAGCGTCGTCGGCTCACGACAAGGGCATTCTCGTCCTTCCACATTTCAACAACCGAACCGAACCAGACCGTACCATACGTACCGCACACACTCTTCGCCGCCAACGAATTCACAAATCTCGACCCCCTCCATAACACAGAAGCTCGATCCGTAACGAAGCTCAAAACGACGCCGAATCCATGGGCGTGCCGGCGTTCTACCGTTGGCTGGCTGATCGGTACCCGCTCTCGATCTCCGACGTCGTCGAGGAAGAGCCCAAGGAGGACTCCAATGGCGTTCCCATCCCCATCGACGTTTCGAAACCTAACCCCAACGGCATGGAGTTCGACAATCTCTACCTCGACATGAACAACATTATTCATCCTTGTTTTCATCCCGAGGGCAAGGTATTTGTTCTTCGTTTTCCCCAAATTCACGACTAGATATGCTGAGAAGTTTTGTTCATCTTTCGTTTTCTTTTAGTTTGTGTTAGTGAAGATTGCGTTGATTTTTGTTATTAATTCGAGTCTGGTTCGTGAGAAGTGGAAATTGTAAATTTGAGTTTTGAGCATGAAAGAGAAATGTTAAGATTTGCTAAGTGAGCCACACAATGGAATGCCAAAAATGGGCTGGTTAAATTTGTAAGAAAAGGATAAACAATGGAGTTTCACTGTTTCTACTTCTTTAGGAGAATAACCTTTGGATTCAGAAAATATGACCTTTTTTTTTTTGTTTTGTTTTTTGGTGTTGAATTTTTGGGCGTGAGCTTAGTTGAACTTATTTGCAAAGATGTCATCTTTCGTATCATTCCATTTGCTTCGAAGTTGTAAGAAAGGGATAGACAATGGAGTTTCAGTGGCTTGTACTTCTTGGGAGAATAACATTAGGATTCAGCAAATGTGATTTTTTTTTTTTTGTTTTCCTTTTTGGTGTTTAATTTTTGGGTGTGAGCTTAGTCGAACTTATTTGTAACGATGCCATCTTTTGTATCAACCTATTTGCTTTGAAGTTAAGATTTGTCCCTGTATTTTCATGCTCAGCCCGCTCCAGCTACCTACAATGACGTGTTCAAATCTATTTTTGAATACATCGACCATCTCTTCTCATTGGTTCGCCCAAGAAAGCTTCTCTATCTAGCGGTTGGTGAGAATTTTCTTTGTCTCTGTTTGGCTTTACTTGCTTGGATTGCGAACTGTTGGGCTTAGTTCTGCTTCATACCTAGCATTCTTCATAATAAGATTTTCTTTACTTTTAATCCCACAGATGGTGTTGCACCAAGAGCTAAAATGAATCAGCAACGTTCTCGACGCTTTAGAGCAGCTAAAGACGCAGCAGAGGCTGTTAGATTATTTCTGCCATGTTATTAGAGTGACTAACAATTTATAGCCGGTGAACTTATTGCCTTTATGTATTTGTTTGCTAGGCAGCTGAGGAAGAAAGATTGAAGAAAGAATTTGATGACGAGGAGAGAAACTTGACACTTACAGAAAAGCCTGAAACTTCTGATTCAAATGTTATAACTCCTGGAACTCCATTTATGGCAGTGCTTTCGGTGGCACTTCAGTATTACATACAAAGTAGGTTGAATCGCAACCCTGGCTGGTGTTCTACAAAGGTTTGTTTAAAAGTATTCTATTTAGTCCCCACCTCCCTGTGCATTCAAGATCGGATGATTCCTTGCCTTTGGAGTAATCCTTTCTCTACATTTCCCATATACTTCTGGTTTTCAGGATACTTTGTGTCTCTCTAAGTTAATTTATGGGGCTGCATTGGGTATTTGAAGGTTATTCTTTCTGATTCAAATGTTCCTGGTGAGGGAGAACACAAAATCATGACATACATTCGATTGCAACGCAACCTTCCTGGTTTTGATCCTAATACTCGGCATTGTCTGTATGGTCTGGTGAGTGGTTTTCAACTTTAGTCATTTTGTCAATCTGACGTTTGATTTCAATATTTTCTCATTTTTATGATTTTTTTTTCATATATATATGTTTTTCCTCGAGGCTTTACAATGACTGTTTTGTTTAACTATAACTAATTTGATTATCGCAATCAGGATGCGGATCTCATTATGTTGTCTTTAGCTACGCATGAGATCCATTTCTCAATACTAAGAGAGGTCAGTTATGGTTGTCTTCTCATCCTTTTAACTTTGTCATTCGTTGCTATTAGGTGATATTGTGTTTTTCTCCCTCTGCTCCGAGTACAGGTGATTGCTCTGCCTGGGCAACAAGAAAAGTGCTTCGTCTGTGGTCAGATTGGTCATCTGGCAGCTGAGTGTCGTGGTAAACCAGATGACCCATTAGATTGGAATGTGGTAGATGAAACTCCAAATCACAAGAAATATCAGGTTGGGAAGTTGGCTTCCTTTCATTGCCATGGCTTCATTTACCTCAAAATCCCCCCCCTCCCCCCCACCCTCTCTTCCTGAAATATTTTAAATGTTGGCAGTTCCTTAACATCTGGGTGTTGCGAGAATATTTGCAATATGATTTGGACATTCCCAATCCTCCCTTTGATATTGATTTTGAACGAGTAGTGGATGATTTTGTCTTCCTTTGTTTTTTTGTCGGCAATGACTTTCTTCCACATATGCCAACTTTGGAGATCAGGGAGGTACATGTATCAGGCTTGCTGTTATTTTATTGATTTGTGTTTTGCTTCATTATGTGCATATTTTGAGTCACTAATATAAAGGAATCCATCCTGTCCTTTTCCCATAACTTATATGTTTTGAGTTGATTGTATAGGTTTTATATATATTTATATATATAATCTGGCTACAAAAGAAACAATTGGTTCCTTTTGCGTTCCACTTTGAGTTCTCTCTATTACGCTGAAGCAGAATTTTACTGTGCCAGGGTGCTATTAACTTACTGATGCATGTTTATAGAAAAGAGTTTGCTGCTATGGGTGGTTATCTTACTGATGCGGGTGAGGTAATTAATATTTCTTCACAGGTTTTGGCTTTCTTTATTTTACAATTTCTTTCTTCTGATTCTATATTCATAGCACTCTTTTTTTTTTTTTTAAACATATGGAGGTAACAAGCACGCTGAACTTGTAAGCAATCAAAATATAGCACCCCTTTGAACATCCTTAAATATGTTACGTGGTCACAGTAGCATTTTGCATTATGTGACTATGATCCACAAGGAAAAGTAAACGATATAGTTCAAAAAGGTCATACAAAAAAAAAAAAGAAAATTCTCGGCGGTGTTTAGTTGGGGTCGTGCCTGTTTTGATCCATCAGTTTTATTTTGTTCATTTCTGTTTCTCATGGATGGAGTTTCTTTTAATTTCTAGCTTCATGGTCTCTTGGGGTTCCTTGGTCTGTCTTGTGTATCTAGGGCTACAAGTTTTATGCACGTGGTGTCAGGTCGTACTAACAGACGTCTTACTGTTGACCATTTCGCTCTCCAGGTGTTGTTAGACAGAGTGGAGCACTTTATTCAGTCAGTGGCTGTTTTTGAAGACCAGATCTTTCAGAAGCGGGCTCGAATCCAGCAGGTATCATGATTACTTCTTGATTTACCTATTTATTTCATCATTTTCCCCAATCATTGGTCCAATTCATGGTTTTAGACTTTAGTTACGGCTTAATTTAACCATATTTATATTTGCATTTTCATGATTGTGGCTTAAGAATATGCTATCACCCTGTAGCATTGTTACTTCTCGGTGAGAACTATTTTCACGGTTATAGACAGGAATGTAATAGAAGTGAAGGGTTTCTAACTGTTTTTGCATCGTTGATAAGAATGCCATAATCTGGAAGAGATTTTCAATGTGTTTCACCTAATTTGAACAATACATTCTCTAAAATGAAAGGGAAAAAAAATTCTCTTGATGTATCTTTGGTTTTGGTGCTTCCTAAAATTTCTAGATGTGATAACAATGCCTCTTAACTGTTCTCATCATCAATATTGATGATGCATCACCAAGTGTGAATGTGAGTAAAAGAGAACAGTCATGACAAACAGTCACTCTGATATGTGGCAGTTTCATTGTACTGCTATTTTTAACTTATGCGGAGCATTTTCGATCTTATTCTTGTTTCTTTCTTTTGATAATTTTTTTCGTTCCTAGCCAAAACAAAATTTTGGCAACTTTTGTTATACCCCTACAGAAATACAGTAATGTGAGCACCACTTGCATGTATCATCCTACCTTTAGTTCTGGTTTTCTTAATTTTGCTTGTGGAGTCCATTGGGTAATTGGATTCCTGCAGTATATTCCAATATATTACAATGGTTATAAGAAGCTAGTCTGTTGTATTTTCTTTTGTAAATCAGTAGAAACTTCTCTCACTGAGCAGGCCATAGAGAATAATGAGGAGATGAAGAGAGCAAAAAGAGAGGTGAATGGGGAGCAACAGACTCAGATGGTAGACAAGGCTCTGGTGGTAGACAAGGTTTGTTGTTTAACTTCATCCTGGGATTGATTATCCGTGTTGAAAATGAGATATACTGTATGTCTTTTGCTCTATGTTCTTCATAATGAAGAAACTTTTCAGAAATTGAGTTGACATAAGAGTTTTTTGCAGGTATTTTTTTCCCCGTCTCTTGTTCTTTTGGTCCTCCCTGGCAATGACATAAAGTTTTATCCTACCATAATCAGCGTGGAAGATATCTCTTTCACTTTCCGACGCTTTAGATAATTGTTCTTCATGCTGTGTACTCATAAGCTGTTACATTTTTTCCCCTTTATTAGTTCTAAGTTGCATTTGAACGATATAAAAAATGGTGGTTTCTTTCTTTTTTTTTTTTTTAAGTATAACTTTCAATTAGTTTAATCTTGCAAGTTTTGTTGTTGTTTTACAGACTGAATACACCAAGTTTAGTTATTTTGTTGCTTTATTAATCATGCTGATTGCTGAGTGCAAGTTCTGTTGTTACCATTAGCCTTTTTGTCTCTGTGGGGCTTTGCTTGATTATGGGCCTCTAAAATAGGGCCAAGCAAGGTCAGGTCATGTGGATTGCAAGTCTTTTTGTAGATGCTTTAGGATTTCAGTTTTCTATTTGTCTCAGGTTAAGCTAGGTGATCCTGGGTACAAAGAAAGGTATTATGCTGATAAATTTGGTGTATCAACGCCTGAGGAGATCGATGAAGTTAGGAAAGACACAGTAAGTTCTATAATTCTTGTGTAGCAATTTTAATCGAGAACCATTGAAAGTGGATTTGAATGGTGTGCATTTTTCCCCCAATATGCACAGTTCGTAATTGTTTGCTTAACTGAATCTTTTTATATCTGAAACTGCTAGCTTTCGCGGTTGGATACTGATATTCAGATGCTTTGTGTTTTGCTGTCATCCAAAAGGGAGCTGCTTTTATTTCTTTGTTAAGTTCTAGGGAGCACAAAATGTCCGTGCTTGAAATGTTGTTCATTTTCTTTCTGTTATCGAAAAGTTTAAAGTTGTTGGTAGTCCTTTTTCTGTCTGCACGATTTTTTATTTTTGTCCTTATTCTGGTAGTTTCACACCCATGGATGATAAATCAAATGTCATATTATACGATGAAAAATATCTTTGTTTTGTTTACAGGTTCTAAAATATGTAGAAGGCTTATGTTGGGTTTGTCGGTATTACTACCAAGGCGTTTGCTCCTGGCAATGGTCAGTTTGTGATTGGCAGCTGAAAAAACCTTTCCCCCCTTATCTACTATTCATTTTTCTGTTTAAATGAACGTTCTTAATTTTTCTATTTGCATTTTGCAAGAAAATTTAAACGTTCAATAACCCCAAGAATCTTAGAAGATTTTTTATTCTTGAAGCCACATGAGTTTTTTCGAGTGAATAATTGTTACAACTTATGGTTAGGAAGAAAAAAAAAAGCGAGGACGAGAAAATGGTCAATACATTAAGTGCTCCAGTTGAGATAATTTGTCAGAATGTCTCATCAAGGTGTTATATAAATTATAAATCTGTCTTTAAAATGAGACACGAAATGCTGCATTTTAGTAGATTCTTCCAAAGCGTCGTAATGAACAGGATAGTGCTATTTACCATAGTTATTGTTGAACTTGTCCAGCATGCTAAAACTTTGAGCGTGGCTAGTTGAAGTCGATATCTGTAACCAGTCTCTAGATGTGTCTAGTTCTTAGTTTGTCTGATGATCTATTGAATTTGCCCATCACACGTTATGTTTTGTTGAAACAATTGATAACTTGATTGTTCGTACAATGTTTCTTTGCAACCAATTCTCTTTTAGCGACTGTTGTCTGTCAATAACCATGCCTGTTTCGTTTTACTGCTTGTTTTAGGTACTATCCGTACCATTATGCTCCATTTGCTTCCGATCTGAAAGATCTACCTGACCTGGAAATAACATTTTTCTTGGGAGAACCATTCAAACCCTTTGATCAGCTGATGGGAACCTTACCAGCTGCGAGGTGCCTCTTCTCTCCCAATTTGAAATTCACATAAATTTACTGAGAAGAGCACATCATTTGGTTGTATTCACTGGTTGCAGTGATGGGTAAGCTTGTTAATTTCCTCTTGCAGTTCAAGTGCTCTCCCGGAGAAATACAGAAACTTGATGACTGATCCATCATCACCTATTTATAAGTTCTACCCTCCTGGTAAAATTAGGTTTAGTTAATGTTTACTTATTACGTGTTGTTGGGTTCTTCTTTCAGTAGGACTTTCGTCTTTTGTTTTTTCTGCAGATTTTGAGATCGACATGAATGGCAAGCGTTTTGCATGGCAGGTAGAGTATGTCTGTTGTTGTGAATATTTGTTGTGTTTTTGCATGATTAGTGGAAAGTTAATAAAGTTTGTGTCAAATTCCTTTCCGTTGAATCAGGGTGTTGCAAAATTGCCATTCATTGATGAGAGAAAGTTGCTTGGCGCGACAAGGAAGCTTGAAAGCACCTTAACGGTCTGGAAAATGAGCTTTTATACAATCTTTTATTTAGTTTCTTACACAAATTTGTCTTTGTTCTGAATTTCAGAGATGCAAAGCCTTAAAAATATTTCGATCTATCGGATCCGCATGTTATAGCTTCCTCAGCTACTAGAGTTAAAGTTCTCTCATTGCTTATTTCTCATAGAATTTTCACCTGAGATCAAATCTGTTCCTACGGAAACAAGGGGATAGCTGGCCTTTCTTTTCTTTCCCTCCTGCTCCACCTTTTTCTTATTCCATGTTTTAAAGCGACTTTTGGATTTCCAGGGATATTATTAGAAGCTGATGGTTTGCTTTTTCATAATTCTTTTAGCTTTAGTGCTTTCAAGTATGAACATATTCAATTTTGGTGTATCCAGGAGGAAGAGCAGATACGAAATACCGTGATGCATGATTTGCTTTATGTTCATTGTGCAAATCCTTTGGCTTCACAAATCTACATATACTACCAACTTAATTATCGGATGCCCCCATCAACAAGAGTTCCTTGCGTGATTGACACGAATGCTAGGTTGTTTAATCTTTGGGTTTAATTAATACTAAACTATCAATTATGACTACATTTTCTGGCTTAATTATTTTGGGGTGACCTTCGACAGTCGGGGAATGAATGGATACCTTTGGTTATGCGAGCGGAGTGGGATGAGAAATATAGTCCCGTCTCCTGTCAGTGGATTGCCAGACATTGAGCGTAACCTAGTCTTGTAAGTACTCCTACCATGCTTATTTGAAAAATTAATTGATTTAATTATTCATGTTAGAACTTGGGCATTTTTTGTTTGTAGGACTGTCGCTTATCTTAATCCTATTGCACATAGACACATCCCAAAACCTCCTAAGGGTGTGTTCATGCCCCAAAAGGTACTCAAGTTCTTGTGTCTTTAAAATTTTTTCATTGATTCTTGTTCCAAATGTTTAAAAGTTGGAACCTAATGGTTGTAGTCTATTGTTCGTGTGTTTAGTGTTTCATTGACTCTTTCTTTAAGCCATCAATTTTGTGGACACGTTGGTCAGTGGTTTTAGAAGTACAGGTAATACATCAGAATGAAATTTCTTTTAGGTCAAGTGACATGTGTCTAATTCGGGCTTGTGCCAATGTACCCTTCGTGCTAAAAGTACTCGTTCCATGCATGGGTTAGCATTTACCATAAAGTTGGCCATGTACCATTTGCATCTTTAAAGGCAGTCATATTTTTGTTATATTATTTTTTTTATTTTTCAATATTTCCTTGTTTGAGCACTTCTTGTGCTTCTGTGCCCTCTTTTTTTTTTTAAACTCTGTTTAAGATGTGGATTAACTTTTTACATTTTTTTTTTTAATTTTCAGATTTTAAAGCCTATAGATATTAAACCATTCCCTGTGCTATGGCATGAAGACAATTCTCGGCGCAACCAATATAGGGAAAGGTTAGAACACATTTCTTCCACTTTTATGGTAAATTCTGCAATTATTATACTGGCAATTTCATTTTCTTCGAACCATCTATGCCTTGATGTGCAAGTGTGAAGGTTCCATCTCTGCAGTCACAGAATTATGAAAAGTACCAGAAAATTGTTATTTCATTTTAACTTTTATTGCTGGGCCCGAAGTTGATACATCTGGTCTCTTTATGACAGATTTTCCAATTTTGGACCTATCAAACTTGATTTGTTTAAGTACAAGTCTTGGGTATTGAAGATCCTTTATCTTAATTTATCAAACCCTCCGTGTTTAAATCTGATGCATTTCTTTTGCAGACAACAATTGCCTGGGGCAATAACTGGCCCTCAGTTGGGAGAAGCCGCACATCGTCTTGTTAAGAACACCTTAAATCTCAAACCTAATGATTCGCACTCTGGATTCTGGGAGCAGCCACCATCTAGAAATTTCCCAGGCCCCTATCCAGTAAATAGATCAAGACCAGCTGGACCTTCGGGATATGAAAGAGGCTTCCGGCAAGATCCAAACGCTTACCATGACAATTCCTTCAGTCCGCAGGGCCACATGGGTAGGCCTAGATTTCCAGTCTCAAATGTTACACAGGGTGATAGACAGAATTTTAGGACCCCGGATAGAATACATAATCAAGAACAGTACCGCAACATGAGAACCGGGATGTCTGCTTTGACAATGGAAGATAATGTGAGAGCCAGATCACCTGTCATGATGTCACCTAGAATGCCAAATTCAGGAAACTCATCGAACACGTCCCACCAGTTTTTGCAGAACACAGGCTTGCTTCCAGCACCACCTCCCAAGTGGATTGATAAAGCCGTGACTACAAATGGTTGGATGTATACTGGGCGACAGGAAACCATCTCGCGTGATAGGCAGGGAAAGAAGGTGTATCAGATTAAGCCGCGAACTCCACAAGATTCACTGAATCTTGGTGACCAGGAGTGTTTGTAGTAAATTCAGTCGGTTGTATGGTCTCTCTGATGCCCCTGTCCATTCACAAAAATCACTGTAACAAGGTTTGAATGAAGGGTTTTACTATGCGGTTATGGGTGCTACAAGTGTAATGAGTTTGATAAATGGCGCAGATCAGAGCTCACCGATCTTCTATCTCTGCCCTTACAATGTGGTCAATGATTTGATGTGTGCATTTTCCTGGTTTCTGGGGTTGGGAAAACAACATTTTAAATGCTTGTTTTGAAGATAGGTTTATCACAAATGGGCCACATTCCTTGATGCGCGGGTTTTACTATCTGCAGCTGGGGATGCCATTGAAGAGGAATTTTAATTGCAGCCTTGCTTTTGAGTTTCCTGTATTTCTTGGGCTTGCAGACTGTTTAATCACAGGTTTGAAGTTGGATTAGGGTCATCAGAGAGATCGTGTGTAGTTGTTCCATACTTATTGTAGTCAGAATTTATAGGTAAAAGAATTGGTAGATGCTTAGATCTTGTCTTAGGAAGAAAGAACAAAAAGCAAAAAAAAAAAAAAAAAAAAAAAGGAAAAAGAAAAGAAAAAGAAAAGAAACGAAACGAAACGAAAAAAAGATGTCTACATGTTTCCATATTCAGCGAAATGCTCGTATGTATGTTATGGAAGGTCCTAGAAGATTGTCGAGTTTCGCTTGTATCAAGATTGCTCATTCTTGTTTATTTTTCTACTTCATTGACTCCATGTTGTACTTTTTCCTTCTACATGGCATTTTAATTTTTTAGGTATGAATTTCTAGTCAGAAACCGCGGGAAAAGTTGGCAATCCGGGAGGTTTGTGATTAATTATGTTGCAGTTTCAGGGGAGTTTTGTGTATAAAATGTTTGCAACTTTTGTATAAAAAATAACATGGAACAAGCAAACTGCTATGCCATCGTCCCCCAAATAGTACTTGATACCTTAATTCTTTTCTTCGTTTAAATTACACAATCATCTGCTCGGTTCCTCAAAGACTAGAGTGGAACTTGTGGCCTGTGGGTTAAAGGGTTGGTGATACAAAATGTAAAACCACTGCAAGACAAAAGCAAAACAATTTGGGATAATATTCTCCCAGTGAATTAAAAATATTTAGGTACATATAAGGACTTGCATTTAGAGAGTTGGTCTTCGGATGTCCCATTTTTATGTCACGAAAATGGGACGTATAAACAGCTAGACTCAGGGATACATCTTTCGTATTCCTTTTGAATACACCAAGTATGACCGTGTGACCATCGAGCAGGTCCACAAATGAACTTAGTAACATCTGACATCTAATGGAGTGACTTTAAACCGTGCAAGTTATGCTAAAGTGAAATCAAGCATTTAGAATGTAGTCTACACTCGGCAAGAATAGCCTCTGCACTTGGCATATTTCTTGACAATACTGATTGCTATAACAACTAGTTCTGCAAGCTTTTTGTACACATTCTTCGTCCTAATTAGCATCCATTAAGAACTTATACGCTAGCAGTTATAGGAGTCCAGAACTGCCTCACGATATAAGACATATTAAAGAAATAACACTACCAAAAATCAGATCAAGCTGAGACCATAATTTTCTAAAGCTTGTATTGTCAAGAAATAAACTTGTTGCAGTTTTGTCTACTTGGGCTTTCTCATGTACAGAATTACTTAATTTCTCAGAGAAAATATCTTCTGAAGTAGTACAGTTGACTATACTGTTTTAGGGGGACAAAATATAACTGCATTTCACAGAGACAAATCTTAAGTTCTGCCCTATTTATATGGATCAAAACGTTCCAAAAACTATACTCATGCGACCTTTTTGCTTTTATGGTATTGAGTACATGCCACAATTCAATAAGCAATTGCAAAATCTAAAAAGCAAAAAAAATATATCTTTCTATTTTTTACACTCATCCAGCCAGGAATTTTTTGTTCCCATAAAAATCCCATACCTCAACCACTATTGAAGGAAGTAGCCAGACAAGAAAAGCAAAAAGAAGAAAAACAAGGTCCCATATATAAGTATAGCCTTCTGCCCAGAAGTGAGCGAATTCCCACCAAGCCCAAACTGTTGGTTCTGTGCAAAGCCAGCAATTTCCACCCTCTTACTCTCAAAGAAGCTCTGTGCGGCGCCACATGTTGGGCACCTCCAATCCTCAGGCAACTTCTCAAATGGCAATCCTGGGGGTATAGGATAAGCTGGGTCACCCACAGCCTCATCATATTTGTAGCCACAAGACCTGCATTCGTATATTCCAGTGTTCAAGACAGCAAATTTCTCTTCAAGCCTTCGTTTATCAAACTTGGGTTCTTCTTGCTCTTGCTCTTTCACTGGCTCCTCGTCCTGGGGTGGAGTTGAGCTGGGCTGGTCCGAAGTGCGTTTGTCTTCTTTGGAGACGTCAATGGAGTTTGTGATGAATTTGGGAGGTTTCATTTCCTTCAGGGGCTTGTGAGGGAGTGATGAGACTGAAAAAGACGGGATTTTGGGGAGGAGAGTTTGGTTGCTGAGATACGCCGGTTTGGATTTTTGGGGAAAAAAGCTTGTTGAGATGTGGAAAGAAAAAGTGGGTCTTGCTGTTGCACAAGCCATGATGATCACTGGTTATGGTTTGGTTGTGAGTTTTTTTATTTTTTATTTTTTATTTTCCTCTTTTTCTTAGCTGTACAGAGTGTGTTTTGTTTATGCTGAGTTGTTGGTTGTTTGCACCTGAGTGGAGGAGAATGGAAAGGGGTCCATGGAGGAGCATATGCTTCTCTTTGAAAGAGAGCTGGATAAGGTGGGGAGACTTCCTTGGATTCCAGTGGATTATGTTAATGGGCTGGGTTTTGGGTTATATTCAAGTCTCTCGAATTTTGACCCAATTGTCCACAATTCCTCACTCACTTTTTTAAATATTTTAGAAATGATAAATTGTGTGGGTGTTTAAGATGGTTTGAACTATAGGTGTAAACTTTCGCATTTTCCGTTACATTGTAAAGTAAAAGCTGGATCTGATTGTTAATCTTGTATCTTATGATAAGATATTTTGCATATCATAGAAGAACAATAAAAGTAAAAGTTGGGTAACGTCTTTTAATTAATTAGGAGTATACTGAATATGAGAACCAAATTTTCAACAGATGGATAATAAATTACCTCCATAAAAATGGTAGTGTAATTACTTATTATCAACGAATCAAATCTCCTGTAAGATGGTAGATTTAAATAAATTTCAAGATTTAGAATATAGTATTTCATTTACAAAAGATTATTGGCCTCATTTTTTTAGTGTGAAAATAATTAATTCAACAACTTATATGAATCTTCATCCCCACCGGAAAGAAGAAAAAAAAAAAGAACCTTATGTGAGTACCTTTAACTCCATTAGATGTGTAGTTATCCTCTGACTGCTACAACAGCAACCCAAGAACAATATTCGTTTCATTTCATCAGATTCTGTCTTCATGTCTGCCACATATCATTGGTGTGGGACGTTTTGTTCAACAATATTATTAACCCTTTTCTACACAAGTTCAAGAATAGAACCATGTGAACACAAACAATAATATGCTGACAACTTTCCCATACATGTTAATCAACAAATCAAACAAACGATATATATAAAAAATACATTTTCTAGTACTCTCATCCAATCTTTGATCGTTGACCAACCAACTTTTACAAACTAAACGCAAAAAGAACAACGCACACGCCAACTTCCCAACGACTCATTATCAAAACCGCACGTCTTAAATCAGAACCTGAGTAATCTACAACCCCATTTTCCTACCTCTTCAGTAAATGTAACAATAACGTATAGATGAGAACTAAATACTAAAAAAAAATTAAAGTACACAGCAAATATAACATAAAAACGAGACAACAGATTTGAACTCCCGATGAGATCCCGCTGACCTCAACCTGTCCAAAGCAGCCCTAACCTGCGTCTGCACCAACCGAAGACGCTTCAAAACTTCCAACCCCATAATCCTCTGCTCTCTCGACTTCTCGTCATCACCATTATTCACCACCAATTCCCCATCTCCAAACTTCTTCAACCCCATCATCAACCCCGTCGTATCAGTACTACCAGTTTCACCCGCACTGTTACTATAATTAATCTTGTTCAAAATACTTGATCTGTTCCATATCTGATGCGAAATCTGGAAAGTGGTCTTGTCATGAGGGCTCTTGAAGCATAACTGATCCACATTCTCCAAGCCCAAATTCCTTTTGCTCGCAATGTTTTGGTCGTACTTCCTCTTTAGCCTCCTGAGCTTCTCAACGATCTGGCTCTTGTTGAATCTCAGCTGTAACTCAGGTTTAACCTCGTTATAGAAAGAAGAAACGTAATCTTTCTGTAATCGACCATTTGTGCTGATTCTCCGGCTTTTTGTCACGTGGTCAAAAAATCCATGCAGCAGCTGTAGCTCGTCTTCTTTGTTCCAAACCCTTTTCTGAGAGAGCCTTTTAATAACTACCTCCTCGTCGACGTCATCGCCATCGGTGCGACGTCGTTTCGAGATAGAAGAAGAGGGGTCGGCGTCAGCGGCAGTGGAGTGCGGTAATATTTGGCAAGAGGGAGAGACGGAGTTGTCACACGAGACGTCGTCGTTCGGTGATTCTGCTTCATTGTAGTCACTGTCGTCGACGTCGTCGTAGGCGTATTCGGAAGAAGAAGAAGAAGAGGCCGACATGATCCAACTGACTAGTGGCCATGCCATCTCCATATCTCGTTCTCTTGTATCTCCTCCAACGTTAATGCATGGCGTATTTCATGTTAATTGTGGTATGAGGTAAAAAAAATATGAAGAAGGTGGTTGAGGAGTAATGGTGATTGGTGTAGGATGAGAATTTGACGGTTACAGAGGTAAGAACGCCAAATAAAAAAAAAATATAATATGTCCGATAATAACCGCTGTCCTCACCTCAATTTTAGTAAATTAAAATCTGTTTTTTGTTTTTTGGAACACAAGGTTCACCATTGTAACACAAAACAGAAACTGTGCGGTACATTCTAACGTTTTGGAGGCTGATATCATACCATCCATTAAAATTTTTTCAGTTTGTTTTATATTTTTATAGATTACAGATACTAACCTACTAATTATGTGTGTGTATACATATATGTATATGTTTTGGGTGAATTACATACCTCTTAGTTTTAATTATTTTTTAATTTATTTTTTGTTTTAAAAAACTACAAAAACATTATTTGAATTTGAAAAAATTGTTTTAATTTTAACGCTTGCATTTTTTTGGACCAAAAAGATACGAAAATAAAATAAACATATCCTTAATTAGGTCGAATTTGTCTCTAAAATATATTTTTCTTCTAGATTAAATTTTTTAAAAATATTTTAACATTCAAGAAGTTATAAAACAAAAGATATATATATATATATATATATATATCTTTAAAATTTGTTGCGTTGTTTTAGGAGTTTTATGTTTTTAAATTCATAAAATATTTTTCATAACTTTATAAAAGTAGTTGTGTCATTTTGTTTAATTTTTTCTATTTATATGGATGAAATTGAAACAAAGTTTTTAAATTTAAGGAATGTCTTAACAACTTTTAAAAATAGAGAAACAAATTGAGGGATAGTTAAAACTAAAAGATATAATTATATAATTAATTTTGTATATTCTTTTTTCAACGGTTTTGAATGTTATTTTTTTAAAAAGGTTTTGAATGTTATTTTAATTGTTATTTAATAGCTGATAAGTAGAAATACTAAGAGTAAAATTAATTATCCCATGTCTAACGCTAATTGAGGCTATCTTAATTTGTATCAAGTGTATGAGTTACCTTTTATGTATTAAGTTTTGATAAGGTGTTGGGAAGAGTAGTTTAAACCATTAATTTGGGCTTGAGAATTGTAACATGTTAGACCTTTACACTGTAACTTTTTATTTTAGCAAGTGAAAGCGTTACACTCTTCACAATTTAAACAAATAGTTTAAACTACTCTTCTAAATACTTTAAAGTACCAACACAATAAAAAAATACATAAAAAATTCAACTTATGAATATAGGCACCGTAAGTATGCAATTATCAAATACCAAATACATAAAAATATTCACCTTATGAATACAGGCACCGTAAGTCCGACATTGAATGCAATTACCAAATAGCAATGGACCTTTTTTTGCATTTTTTTACAACAAAACCGGTCTCTATTGGTAACATGTTCTTAAATTATTGATTAAAATTTTGTGTTAAAATTGAAAAAAAAAAAAAAGAATACAAAGTTAACAGAATTTGGTAAAAAATCTTATATATTTATATTCATATTTTATTATAGAATTCTTGCTCTACTTTATTTAGCACGTTCAGATATAATGAAGTTTAGAAGAGGTCAAGAGCAGGAAACTACTTACATCCGCAAACGACAACGATTATTGCAACAGCTCAAACGACAATGATCAGTGCATAACTGATATAGAGAACACGCAAATGGATATATTGTGTTTGAAGAATTCTCCATAGATTGGTTGGCTATTAAAGTAATTGGGTGTTTGTAAGAGTGGTGAGAACTATTTTTACTGTAGCATGTGAGAGTTTTACATTGCAGTAATTTTTTTTAATTGTTACTGTAGCACGTGAGAGTTTTACACTGTAGCAATTTTTTTTAATTGTTACTGTAGCATGTGAAAGTTTTACACTATTTATAACTGAGTTTGTGGTGGGAATCATGGTTACCATCACCTAACCAAACAGTGGTAAATATTTCTTAATCTCTTCTTAATAAAGCAATTTATATCAATTTGCACAAAAAAGAAAGCAAGTTGTTTCACATCTTTTCCTTATATAATAACCATTGCTGCATTTGAAAAAAACTAGAAATTGATTCAATTATTTTGATTTTAGCGTTCTTCCATGATAACGCAGCTAAAGTCGATAGTGTTGAAATGATTCGTATTTGTTCTTCCAAAGGACTAAAATTGCAAATGTGTTCAACACCATTAATATTTTTGATCAACGCTACGGTCCTTCACAAAAAAATATTGGTCATACATGTGACATATAGATTAAATAAGGTGTAATCTAATATATTTATCATACATATGTTAAAAAAATAATAAAAAAAAGCCTGCGTTTGGTATTCAGTTCTAAAAGTTAGATTTTCATAATGTTAATATGGAAGCCATAATAATGACATTAAACGATCACTTTTTTTTTTTCTTTTTCTTTTTGCTTGAAAAGTACCCCCTCTGCTCAGGACTAGATCATGGGTTACTAACCCTCGACTGCCCCAGCCCTGGGTTAATTCCAGTGGATCAATTAGAGAAATACCTTTTACATGGCATTGGTTTTCAATTTTATAACTTCTATAAAAAGATTTAAAACTTGCTTCTTTTAAAAAGTATAAAGACATAATTTGTCACAAATATTTTAGATTATAGTTAGACAAATAATTATTATATGAGAGTATTTTAGTCTTTTTGCTTAAAAAATGATATTTATAAAAAATAAATGGTAGAATACAATAATGATAAAAAAAAACTAGTATATCACCTAATTTACCCTAATCTTGATAATGTTATAAGGCCCTTTTTTTTTTTTTTTGGAGGATTCTATTCAAAATTTTAGACTTGAAGTTAAGTTCAAAGCCAAATAAACATTTGATAGCATTGATATTCGGATCTCAATCGAGTTTTGAGTGTAAAATCTAAAGAACAAAGCCTCATGTTTTTTAACCCTCTAACTCTCTCTATTATTCTTTCTCTCAATTCCTACCAATTAGAGCCTTGTTTAGCTACCTCAGTTTCAATTCAAACAAGATAAAAACTCTTAATGTCAAAAATATAAAGCAAAAAAATATTATAATATAAAGTTGTTATATGCAATAATATTTTATTTTTAACTCTCAGCTTCAACTCACTTTTTAAGGTCTTTTAGCTTAAACCCATTTCTCACCTTCTTTTTTAAATTTTTTTTTTTTTGGAATTAGGGGTAGAAAGTACAAGTTAGAGGGCTTGTCGTGGGGTAGACGGGTGGTGAGGCGCGTAGGAGAGACGGTTCGGCCGAGAGCCTACCAATAACACCGCTTGAGCCAGTCCAACACGCTACTAAATGCCTAAACCAAGGAAACCTCGTGAGCCCCTTCGCCCTCGGCCTAACCAAAACCACCCTCCTCCCTCTCTCTCTCTCTAAGCCCCACCCTCACCTGAACCTCACCCCCAATGCAATTTCCCTTTAGCTTGTTCCCAACCTAAAACCCCCCAATACCCAAAAATACCCAAATTCCAAATTGGCAAATTCTCTCTCCTCTCCCATGGCTTCCCACCAAGACGACTCCGTTTTGCCCGGGGAGGACCTCTCCTCTGCCTCCTCCTCGCAGGACGAGGACGAAGACGATGTCGTCGACGATGACGAGGACGACGACGAAGAGTTGGAAAACGACGATGATGCCCCCCTCCCCTCCACGTCATCCGCCGCGCTGCCCAATGCCGTCGTCACCGTCGCCCTTCCGGCGCCACCGCCCAAGGCCGAGCCACCTATGATTCTGACCGCCACCGTGATCGCCGATCCCTCCAATCCCGATCGCCGCGTAATTGTCACGCGGAACGTCGCCGCGTCGGCGTCTCAGCCGGAGGAGAAGAAGCCGGCGGCGGCTTTGGACGACTCGCGGAAGCTGTTCCAGAGGCTGTGGACGGACGAGGACGAGATCGAGCTCCTCCAGGGGTTTCTAGACTACACGGCGCAGCGAGGGAAGACCACGCACCACGGCCAGAATGACACGGCTCTGTTCTACGACCAGATCAAGTCCAAGCTTCAGCTGGACTTCAACAAGAACCAGCTCGTCGAGAAGCTACGGAGGTTGAAAAAGAAGTACCGGAACGTCCTCAACAAAATCTCCTCGGGAAAGGAGTTCTCTTTCAAGAGCCCTCACGACCAGGCCACCTTCGAGATCTCCCGCAAGATCTGGAGCAACATCGGCCACATCTCCGCCTCCACCGACGACAACGCCCTCGAGGACGACGATCCTAACCCCAACAGCAACGCCAATTTCAACGTGGAGGTGGTCAAAGGCGAGGACGCCGGGGGTTTCTCCGCGGAGAAGAAGACGCCACCGAGGTCGCGGAAGCGATCACGGTCCAAATCCGATCCGAGGACCGACGAAAGACGCTGTTTCAGTGACGGTCCAGCGACGGTCAAGGAGAATTGCAATAACAGCGGTGGAAATAATCAAAGTAATCACAGCAACGGTAATGTCCAGGGGTTGATAGAAGAGACGGTGAGGAGCTGTTTTTCGCCGATGTTCAAGGAATTGTTGAGTAACGCCATGGGAGGACCTTTCGCGGCAGCGACCAGAGGCTTCGGAGGCTTGGCGCTGAATCCGATACCTCTGAATTTCGGTGTTCCGGCTATGAATTTTGGAATCGGGGAGGTGGCCGACGAGAGGTGGAGGAAGCAGCAGATTCTGGAGTTGGAGGTTTACTCGAAGCGGCTGGAGTTGGTACAGGATCAGATAAAGGCGGCGTTGGACGAATTGAGGTCCCGAGGAGGATCATGATTCGAAGGTTTGGGTATGAAGATCGAGACTTTGAAGGAAGAAGAGGTGAAAGAAAATTTGGGTTTTCTTTTTTTCCTTTGTTTCTAATTTAGCCTTGTGATTCGTATAAATTTGCTCTGATCACTGATCAAAATGGTGGATAGTATAGCTAGAGTCTGCATCTGGAATTATTTTATCATCCTTTGTTTGAAGAATGATTTTCCCTGACTGCCTTTTAGTCGTTTGGTAGTAGTTTTCTTAGTTTTGTGTGTATGACAGCAGATAAATTAACCGAAAAATAATTTTCCTTCCAATTCTGGGTAATTTCACTTTTTCCGTTTATTTATTTTTTATTATTTATTTAGGAGTGCCCCTTAATTGTGTTGGTGTGTACTGTACATTCTAATGTCAAATTTTCAGCAAGTCAGGCACATCACATGGTTAGCTTATCAAGATTTTGGAAGTCAACAAGTGATGTTTAACATACAGATTAACATTGACATGCATGTATAACAGTGTTGCTGCAGCCAATTTGTTCGTTGATGTGTGTCTGGCACTTGATGTTGGTAATTGATTTGTGGGGAACATAAATCCCAGCTTGAAATCAAAGGTCGATTTGCAAAATCATAAAACTTTTTATACACACAATTTCGAGTTAATTTTAAACAGAGTTTAATTCTCATCCCATCTTTAACTTTCTAGTTCATGGAAGTTTTTCTTTCATGTGAAAGTTCTGAGAGCATAAACATATGGCTACAGAAAACAAACTTGAGGGAGATGAGCTCAGCTGAGATGCTTACTGAGTTTCTGTTGATATTAATGCAAGTTATTCTTGGTCATAATTTTGTACTTTCAAGTTGGTATGGTAGTACTTGGTAGTAATTCCCGATATGTACTCAATATTGATGTGTGTTACCTAACACGCTTTGCTTTGAGTTAGTTGCAGAGTATTTGGCAAAGTGGTTTATCTCGTTAGCTCTAACTGTAACTATATAAAGCTTTTATATATAACTGTATAAAATTTTTATATGTTATAATATTTTGGTGTTAACTTATTAGTTTTAACAATGTTTTCAAACACACTTAGAAGTGATGTACACACTCGTGGTTAGAAGTGATGTGAAGGCCTGCAGTGAGAGTCTCTGCAGTTTTATGTTGTCTCCCCTCTTGCTCTGTCAATCTACTACCACATTGCAATGAAGAATCAATGGGGGCAACACAACAAATATTTTGTTCTCTTTGGCGTTTCTAAACAAGGATTAACATTAAAGAAATGTCCACGAACTTTATACTAAATTATATTTCGGTCCTTGACATTTAAAACGTTCTACAACTAACCCCATCTATTATTTATTGTAACAAAGTTGGTCTTTCTTTTACCTTACTGTAAAAAAAAAAATGATGGAAAACGAGACTTGCGGCCCCAAAAAAAACGCTATGACATACATTTAGATGAAAAAGCACATGAAATCTACAAATTTCAAAAAAAGAACATCATATGAAAGCTTCAATAAGCTAATTCTGTCTTATAAATGCCCATTTTTCTCCTACTTAAATTGGTACATGGACAACATATTTGACGAACTGTAGATTTAAACGACAGAACGAGACACTCTCGTCTCATTTGGTGATCTGAAGGGGCTCTTCCACATCGTGCTGCTGTTAATCACTAGAATTCACAAGGACCTTCCATTCTCAACAGTCAAGACGCCTGAAGTTTATGGTTTTTGCCGTGATTGGCTGAATTTCCTTGAGGAAGGAATCTCATGTAAAAACACTGATGTTATCTCCAATTAAAGGATTATAAGCTTTTCAACTCCGAAAAGATGTTAAGAAGAATATTAACCTCTGGGCATCTGAAGAGTCATTTCTGGTCTATTGCCTTAAGCTTATGCTAATCAAAAACGGAAAAGGAACATCGAAAAAAAAGAAGAAGAAGAAGAAGAAGAAGAAGAAGAAGAAGGCGGAAAAGGAGATTGCGTATTTAGACGTTCACTTGAGTTGTGATGAAACAAAGCAGTATAAAAAAGGCCAGAAAAGAAGTACGATGTGATAGCCAAGAAAACTGACATCCAATTTTTTTCCCCCCTGAAAAGTCAACTTTCGTTTGGTTGTTAGACTCACCGTACTACATGTAAAAAATAAAAAAATAAAAAAATTAAAATAAAACGACTAGGAGAGCATGCAGACAAAGAAATTAAAAACGTTTGAAACGAGATAAAGGGATTTCATATACTAATTTTTCCCTATTCTGAAGGGGATAGTTAAAACGCCCCAAAAATTTAACACTAACAACCAAATATTCATACGCTGACTCCACCTTCTGAGAAGCTAAATCGTGTATTTTAAAAGAGGTGATCTGAAATGATCATCAAACAGATCTGCATATGCAAGATAATTGGAAATGTACACTTCATTTCAAAGAAGTGAAGCTGGAGAATAATAGTCAATTATTGAAACATTTAACCCCATTTTCTTTTTTGTGGCAGATTTTTTTTCTTAGAAATAAACGAAAGTGTTTGATGAAGCACAGTCTCAATTTTGTAAATTGTAGAGGGGAATGAGAAAATCAGTACATGGTGAACTTTGCTTTAGTCTTCTCAAAAACTTGTTCAGCAATAAGAGCACCGGTTCCATCAGCTTTCTTGATCTCCATGTTAGCCTTCTGATAATGTCCAGTGCCTCTCAATGCATCTGCAATGAAATCATCAAACCCAATCGCAATAGCAGCTTCCGCTTTGGCTCCATAAACCAACCTCTGTTTCAAATGGGGCAGAGACAATGATGTCGTCAGGAAATTGTTGTAACAACTGCTAAGTGCTAAAGAACACAAGACTAAGAATGAAGGTTTCAAACAAGTTTTAAGACCTTAATTCTTGAGAGATGGATAGCACCAAAGCACATCGGACATGGCTCACAAGACGCATAGATTTCACAGTCCGAGAGCTCAATTTGATTAAGCTTTTTGCAAGCCTGCAAGAAAATACATCCCCAAAACATGGTATCAGCAACAAGGGAAGGGACCAAAGGAGCAGATAAAGAGAATTTCCTCAAGAATTGTCAGCTAACATGTAACACCATGAGAGAAATCTAGATTAATTTTGTATCAACAAACATAAAAACTAAAACTTGAGCACCTAATTTCCTTGAGTTCCTGATAACAAGGGACAATTCCATACAATCTCATAAAACACACAATCAAGATCCTCAGAAACTTAATGAAGAAATCGATGGCAGAAAAATAACTCCACAAGGAATTGAACAAGAAGCAATATCGAACAAAATTCTAACGTAGATTTTCTTTTCTCCCTAGACAGTTTAGATTTAGATAGTTTTATAGCCTAACCTCTCTTATAGCAGTGACTTCTGCGTGGGCAGTGGGATCGGTGTTTCTCAAAACCATGTTATGACAACTCACTACTACTTCATCATTCCTAACAACAACCGCACCAAATGGACCTCCATCTCCACAGTCAACTCCTTTGTAAGCTTCTTCCACTGCTTGTGTCAAGAATTTGCGGTCTCTATCCTGTACAACTAATTAACAATCAAAATAGATTAAAAAACACTCCAATTGTGAATGATCAGCTCATATAATTTTGCAAATTTCTCTATAACAAAAGACAAAAGCCAATTATAAATATGTTTTGAGTAATGGACTTAGCATTTACCTTCTTGGTGGCCGGGAAATGCAGACGCCACAGAGATGGTTCCGTCCCTTGCCTCCACAGCTATACAAAGTAAGAAATTTTGATGAATTTTTCCACAATCTACGCGAAAGTATAGCCAAGGAACTAAAACTTTTCTTGATGAAAAGGGGAAAAAAAGGGGGGCTAAGGAAATGATAAATCTTGATCTGACATTATCAGAAAAACACCAAACTGTTTCCAGATATGACAACTTTTCCAAGTTGGAGCATTTTAACCAAATATATTTGGATTTTCTGCGTTTCAATACACAAATCAAACCCAACACGCAACAAATTCAACACAGATTCAAAAAAAAAAAAAAAAACTGAAAAACCGAGGCGTTGACGACGTTAACGTACGGATCTTGGGAAATTTCTCCCAAAAGCAAGCTCATCATCATCGTCGTAGATTGAGAACAGAATTACTTACCAAATTATTAAGGAAAAGAAAATGAACTGCACTTCGAAACAAAATTAAGAAAATGAAAAAAATAAGATATAATAAAATTGATGATCAAGACTCGAGAACAGTACCATTAGCGTCCTCCATGATTGGAAATCGAGAAAATAGGTGAGAAAAGAGAGAGGATAACAAAGAAAGAAAGAAAGAAGGGGGAAAAATGAAAGGGGTCGAGGAGCTGATCCACGAGTTCATGCTAATATATATATGTGTGTGAGTGTGTGTTTATATATATATATATATATAAATATATTTACACGTGTGTTGGGGGTAATGCGAATAGCTAGACAGGACTGCGCAAAAGAGCTTTGAGAGAGATAGAAGTGACGTGTAGAAACGCGTAAGGACAAATGGGAATCTTGCCGTTGATTCCCTGGCATTCTGTATCTTTTTCTTTTTTTTAGGGCAAAGAAAAGCTCTGACACATAAATTAAAAGTCAAAATTATGACAAGAAAAAAAAAGAAAAAGAAACTTATTGCTCCCAATTTTACCTAAAAAAAAATGAAAAAAAGTTAATCACGCAACTGTACTACTTAGTTTCATTATTTTTTAATTTATTTTTTAATTTTTAAAAACTTAAAAGCAATTTTTTGAATTTAAAAAATTTGCTTTCTTTTTATTTATTGTAGATTTTTTTATTTAAAAAACATAAAGATAAGATAAAAATACATTTAATTAAACTCAATTTGTTTAAGAAATATATGTTATTTAAAAAAAAAATTTAAAAATATTTTAAAATTTAAAAGTCATTAAATTTAAGATTTTTTTTTTGAAATTTGATTTTTTTTAAGATTTTTTATGTTTTTAATATATAAAATGTTTATCATAACTATTTAAAAATAATCATATTGTTTTACCTAATTTTTTCTATTCATAAGGATAAAATTAAAATAAGTTTTTAAAAATACCTTTATAATTTCTAAAAACAAAAAAAAATTCAAAAACAGTTAAAATTATGAGATATAATTATGCAATTAATCAAAAAAATCCAAAAACACCTTTTGCCTAAAAATGACCAACCAACCTCTCCACCCTAACCCCCACCCCTTTATTACAAAAATGTCTAGAACATCCTTGTGTTTTAAAAATTATACTCAAAATACCTTATCAAGTTATTAAGTTTTTAAAAAATTCAAGATTGCCCTTTCCAATATATAATAAATGTTATTTTAAATATGACTAAACTAAAAAAATTAATAAAAGACAATTTAAAATATTCAAATAAATATTTTATTTAAGTATATACTTTAATTATTTTGAGAGTTTTTAACTTTGTAAGATGGATTTTATGTATTATTTTGGTTTAATAATATTTTTAATTGTATTTAATAAAGGTTAGGAGGGGTAATTTTGGTTTTTCAAAAAGTTTAATTGCTTCAGGGATATATTGTGTATGATTTTAAAAATATAGGAGATGTTTTGGGAATTTTTATAATAAGAGTGGCAAAAGTGGTATTTAAGCAAAATATACATAATGGATATTTTAAGTATTTTTCCAAACAAATAAAATTATTTGGGGTTTGGGATGCAAATTTTCCTTTTGTTGAGTCTTCTAATTGGACGGAAAACTTATATTGTCCCGTAGGCCATAATTTTCAATTAGTCTTTTTATTTTTCTTTTAAAAGAAGCTATTAATTTGTTATTAAGGCTTGCTGCCAACTATCTACCTTTTTGTGTGTTTGAAAGAATTTATGGTGGTTAAGAGAAGAGTTAGAACCAAGCTTTAATTGTATATTATAGCAAAGAAAAGCTTTATATTGTAGTAAATATTTTGTTTTATAATGCTTGTGGTTGAAACCATCCAACCACCCTAAAGATTAACGAGTCTTTACATATGCGTGGACTATTTATAAAACTTCCTTTTCAACATTTCTTTACCAACATGTTAATTATTGACATGCCATGAGCCGATTGATCATCCTTTTAATTTTCTTTATTTTCCTATAATGTCTTGACTCTCTTAATTGCAACTATTTGTGATCATGTTCTGATTAAGGGCATGTTTACTTTGCATCAAAGGAAAAGAAAGCAAATAATGATTCATTTTCTTTTTAAATAATATGTCTACTTACAAAATTAGTAATGAGAATTTTGTGGATCTCACACAATATATAAAGTGAGAAAAGAGAATATCAATCATTCTATACCTTTTAGTATTGATTCCCTACCAAAGCGAATGAATGCTATATTTACTCATATGTCTAAATTTAAATGTTATTATTTAATATCTATTAGTTATGTAAAAAAAATATTTTAATAATTATATTAAATAAAATTCCTATTGCTAGGTAAATAAACATTAAAAACGAAATAAGATTGTTTCTTACTACTTTATCAAATAAATAAATACTAAAAAGACAATAAATGATGCTCTTCCTAATACTTTACCCTTATTTTCAATACTATTATCTTTTTCTTTACTTTCTTTTACTGTTTGGTAATCATGCCTTAAGATGAGGACTATTGAAATGAACCACCTAACGATTCCCCAAAAATGCAACTAATCCCATATGCATGATAATTTATTATGATATTGGCATGTGATTATTATGACTAATAAATAATTTCTGATTATTCTTATATGGTGGTCTTTTTCTTTTTCCTTTTCTTTTTTTAGCTGTCCAAGTTTATATGGCAATTATTGTTGCATTTTAAAACTCGAGTCTGTGACCTATTACATCTCGACAACTGCATCGCCACACAAATAGTTGAAAGGACGGCAAACTAAATTTGCTTCCAACCTGAAAAAAACGTCTACGTCTATCCATTCTATTGTAGTTGACAGTTTTGTACCAATTTCCAATCAGTAGATCCGTATTAGCGGCGCTCAAATTGTTTATATAATTCCTTTACATCAAACAATAATCCTTCATAAGGTATAATTCCTTAATTTTTTTTTCTCTAAATCAATAAGTGTAAATAGTTTATATAGCTTATTTACATTAAACAATAAAAATTGAATTTTAAAAATAAGAATTTTAAAAAATAGAGCATATAATATTAGAATCTATCTCTATTTTTTCCAAAAAAAAAAAAATGGCACCATAATTTTTTTTTTAACGCGGGTGTGTGATAAAAATTTCTTTAAAATATTTTTATCCTTAAAGTAATTTTAGTATTTGATATTATAGTAATAAAAAAATATATTAAAGATAGATTAAAAGGGTGTCAATATGGGAATGGAAATGAAAGAATAGGCACTAATATGCTGTAGAAGTTTGCATAGTTTTACAAATCATATTTTGTTACTTTTATTATTTGTAATGAACACCATTGATAATATTTAAATACTTTTCTAATAGACAATGGGAATAATCTCTTTCACTTGCTTTGTTCATCTTATCACTGGCAGGGACGGCGCACACCGACATCATGAAAGAACTTCGAACTTTCACGAGTGATGCTAACTACGGTAAACTAGAGAGAGAGGATTGCACAACAAATGAACCCAAAACAACTATTTTTCCGTTATACAAAAGAAGGGTGTTACTTTGGCAAGATAAGCGCCTCTTAACTCGTCGCATCATCATCTCCAATGACGTTTTGCATATCAGGCAGAGCAAGAGGTCAATAAGTGT
This sequence comes from Artocarpus hirsutus, assembly GCA_946598075.1. NCBI lineage: Eukaryota > Viridiplantae > Streptophyta > Magnoliopsida > Rosales > Moraceae > Artocarpus > Artocarpus hirsutus. The sequence continues at coordinate 10,786 of CAMOHE010054696.1, read as the reverse complement.
AAAGACGGTCAGTCAATCAAGACACCTCGTAAACTAATGCTAATTACACTTGTGTCTCCTAACTTTTTAAAAAAGAAGAAAATTATAGAGAGACTTCCTCTATTAGTTGACCATGAGTTGTACGTTATTTTTGTTCAGAATGTCAAAAATGTCCCTCCATCCATTGAATCATTTAGAGTTATTCATGTAGTTAGAAATAATAATTTATCTTTTTTGACATTAAAAATGAGTTTAAATAATTTGTATATACTTGTAGCTGTAAATTTTACTCTAATGGAAGAAAACTCTTTTAAAAAACTAGGTAATAATCATTTAAATATTATATATTTTTATAGAAGTTTTAAAAAGTATAGCAAAATGAAAAGAAAAAAGATTTTATTAAACAAAAATAAAAAATAGATATAAAATTTTAAAAATGTTAAAATGAAACAATAGAATTTTTTTTTAAAAAAACACCGGCAAAAAGAAATCCAAGAAATAAAAAACCCACCTAAAATAAAAACAAAACACACATATCTATCTTTCTGTTTCTCTCGCTTGATCTCTCCGATTCTCTCTCGATTTGGGTGATGCCAATTGGGTGTGGGTGGGGGTGGGGTGGGATGGGGAGGGCAATAAGGAAGTGACAATTGGGGGGCAATCGGGGTGGGGCTTGATAGGGTTGGCAAAACATTCGAGGAGGGCAGGCGTTTAGGGTAAGTTTGGGCCGGAGGGGGGGGGGTGGTGTGGGCGCAAATGGGTTGGGCAACAGGGACTGAGAGGGTGGGCGACATGGCAGCGAGATGCGATAGTAAGAGGACGATAGGTTGAGCCTCGTTGAGATGGGCAACAGGAATGGGGAGGGTAGGCAAAAGGGGGCATGATAGGTAGGGTGAGCAACGAGGAGGCGCAAAAAGGGGTGAAAAGCGTGGGTGACAGGGTGGCTAGGTGGTGGTCACAGGGCAGCCTCCATGGCCGGTTCTGATTTCTTTTTCTCTTTCAAATCAGATTTTTTTTTTTTTAAATTTTTTTTTTTTTGTGTAAAAATCAAGTTGATGGCTGTGATTTAATGTTTTAAAATCAATGGCAAAAATTAAAAAAGATAAATTTACCATTTTAGATCAAAAGTTAACAAAGCTACGTCCAAAAGGTGTCGTAGTTTTGGCAAGGATAGTCAATTTTGAAAGAACTTATTGTCAACCTCTTTCAGATATAAATCTGTCTAATTCAGAAGGAAAGAACTTGCATCAGTATCTCAATTTCAATTCAAACATGGGTTTGATTCACACTCCATGTTCTGAGAAATATTTACCATCCGAAAAGAGGAAAAAACGGGGTCTTTGTCTAAAGAAATGCCTTGAGAAAGGGCAGATGTATAGAACCTTTCAAGGAGATAGTGCTTTTTCAACTCTCTCAAAATGAAATATATTCCAAACTTATATGCCATGGTTCCTTACTTCGACAGGATACAACTATCTAATTTGCTATTTTTAGATACTTTTTTAGACCTATTGCCGATACTAAAGCCTTTGTTGTTTAAATAAATCACAGGGGGCACGAATGTAATCTAACCTCGCTGATCGAATAAGAGGATTACAGGCTGGTTTGGAGCAGTATTTGTGTAAACTCAATGCCAAAGAACGTAGAAGTGTAGGCAAACTTGAAATTCTATCGTGCCTACACTTGAAATTCTATTGTTAATAATTTCTGGAACGACAGCTTAATAATGGGAAAATATTTAAACTCTCTTGCTACTAAAATGTTTCAAAATTGTTCTTCCACAGTACTCAAAATCTCGATAAAATAACTAGACATTAAATGAGACTGACATCCACACTGACACCATATAATTTCAAAAGAAACTAATGTGAAAACAAGGCTATTAAAACGAACCCATAGCTGCATATGGGCTTCAACACGAGCGAAAAATTCTCTAGTCTCACTTCTTCTTGCCACCCTTGGCAGCATCTGAAGCCTTGGTCTGAACAAAAAATATTAGAAAGGGAAAAATAGTTTAGAATCATAAAAGCAATGAAAAACAAAGCGGCATCCCAAACTATTTAGAGAAGGAGTGCAATTTGCCTACCTTCTTTACACCACGGATCTTCTTGGCTCTGTTCTTTCGCTCTTTCATTTGCTTCCTTGACTTTTCTACCTTAGTGTCAAGTCCATTCTGCCATTTCATGTCCGATTCATGGTTAGGGATGGCAAGATAACCAAAGCTAGAAAACAATTAAACACTAATAATATGCATGACCATAGAGTAAAGACAACTAAAGAAAAGGGGGCAAAAATGAAACCATCCTTATGACTGTTCTGAGATCAATTGATCCCCAATGATCTAATTGCCTCAACATTGCTCTTTCGTAAAGAATTGTATTATAAAATAAGATCCTTTAGGCCAAGGTACGTTACATATGTCATGCAAAATTCAAAAAAGGCAAGACAAACACTTGCAGTTTCCTGTGCAGTTATACCCAAAACAGACACACAGCCATATTTTTCTCCGTGCTATAACATATAACAAGTTAGTACTTGATTGAACCTATGAGACCATATGAAATCCTTTTCATCTTCATAAAACAGCATATTCGCCTAAATTACAGTATCAGCAACCATGTCCAAAAAAGTATATTCATGTAAGCAATTTCACGATTTTTGTAAGAAAGAAGGGAAAAAGCGCAATTAACTCTAATTGTGCAGAAAACAAAAAAAGAAACAAATGGATGCACAAATCAACTCGCGTAGCATTCTTTGAAAACAAGAGATTCCAGACACCTAGATTTAATGAGCAAACATTAATAAATCATTCAAAACAGAAGTAAAAAAATTCACCATAAAAATATCACGAATAACTACACTAACAATCATGCTTGCACCTTGCATGAAGAAAAAATTGCCTTCGCCCACAAAAGTTTATTTTAGAATTTAAGGTTCCAACAATAGAGTAATACGAACATACTGACAAGAAAAAAAAAAGTCAACTTACCCTGATGAGCCTGTACTTTGGCTCGTATTTCTTGGCATTCTCGACAGTGTCATAAATCAACCCAAAACCGGTGGATTTCCCACCACCAAAGTGAGTCCGGAACTTGAAAACAAAAATCGAGTTGGGGTCCTTCACCTCATACATTCTTGCAAGCTTCTCCTTCAGCTCTGCCTTCAAGCCAATAAGTACAAAACACAAACTCAATTTAATCACTCAATAAAAATCAAAACACGAAGTAAACGGGCCTGCACTATTAGTTCCTCATGCCGGTATTATTAATTCGTCTTAATTTGAAGAAAGATCTACCTTGGAGACATTGGGTCTTCCTGGGTGAAGAACGTCAATAACCTGCAGTGAACAAAAAAGAAAAAAATGTTACTTAATGGATGAACATACTAATCAAGCTTTAAATCACAGAATAACAAAGCAGGCAACAAAAATATCAAAATCAACACCAATGTCTTATTGCATGATGACAAATGAAATGTAAAAAATCTCGAACGAAGGGAAAAAAGTTTAGCGCATTTTGGTAATCGAGGCATCTTCCAAACTAAAATCTCTAACTCTTATCATAACAAAGAATCACAAAAAACCTAGATTTATCGCTTTCCTCTTACCTCTTAAAATCCATATTGAATCATACTAGATCTGATCACTAACAATTTCGGTAACCTAGGATAAGAAACAATATAACAAGTAGGAAAAAGGATCAACTTCAACAAAGACTAGAAAGAAATTATGCCTCGAGAAAAATAAAGGAAAAAAAAACAGACAAAATCCAAAATTAAACCTTATTATTCCACTACGTTAGAAACTAACAGACCTATAATAGTCAAAAGGAAGAACTTTTCCGTCAAAATCATGTCTCATGTTTCCCTGGTTTCCGAGAAAACGAAAGAAAATAAAGGAAACGAGAATCGGAAACTCACGAATTGCTTTCTGGAGAGAAGCCTGTTGGTCATGAACTTTCTGGTACGAATGGTCACTGCCTTGTCCGCCATTGTTTGTGGAGATCACGCTAGCCTCGTAAGAGCAAGAAGAAGCACAAGAGGAAAGTAAGAGGCGCGAACGATTATTGCAGCTCAGGCAGAAAGAACCGGAACCTAAAAAAGCCCTACCTTTTTATAGCGTCAGGGTTACAAAACATGATGCCCTAGGACCGCGATAAGGGCAGGTTCTTCGATTACATTTGGGCCTCTAAAGGAGATGTGAAATGGACAAATGAGCCCCATTGGGCCGCCTGAAAGATACTAGCCCTATAATAGTTTTGGGCTATTTTGGGCCTTTCTCAGATTTAAATGGAGCCCAAAAAAGAAAAGTTTGAAATTACATTGGCACCCCTAAAAATTTGTTATCGTTGCGGGACCATTTCATTTAATCTATTTTTTAGAATTACCCTGAAATGTTAAAAATAGTGACAAGTTACCCATTATGGAACATTTTATTAATTTTTTAATGAATAAACTGCCTCCAGAAAGTACAGTCGGTTTATAGAAGAACAATTCGTTCTTGAATTGTTATGATTTGTTCCGGAAGTAAGTTATGATTTTTTTTCTTCAAATATATAAGAGAAAATTTTAGTTTTTATTATAGCAGAGACATTTAAGTATCAAAAGTTTAAAAAAAGAACAAAACTCTAAAAACTTAAATTCTTGATACTCAAAGGCTTTAAATTTTATAAAAAACAAACAAGTATTTAAAAAAAATTTAATACTTGAATTTAAATTTAAATTCATTAGGTACTAAAAATACTCAAAAACAACACAACCCTATAAAAATACCTTCTTTGACGAGTTCTCTATTTTTTTTTTTTTCTTGAGAAAATTAGTATGATGTGTTAAAGTACTTGATCTGTATAGACTAGAGGTGATGTCGAGGTGAACTTTTCAAATGAAAGATAAATAGTACAAAACAAAAACAATCATTCAAATTGAGAAATACCCAACAAAAAAAAAAAATACCACTTCTACCTTTTCTATTATAAAATGTCCCATGTGTTTTAAAAAAGCTAACATTACCCTCCTAACATATGCTAAATACAATTTAAAACATCATTAAATTAAAATGCTAAATAAAATCAATCTTAAAAGATTAAAAACTTTCAAAATAATTAAAGTTTTTGCTTAATTGAAATATTTATTTAAATATTTTAAATAGTTTTATATTTAATTTTGTAGTTAAATAATATTTAATGTGGTATTGATAAAATAATTTTGAAATTTTTAAAAATTTAATTACTTTGAAGGGATTTGAGTGTGATTTTGAAAACTCAATGAGTGTTTTTAGCATTCGTATAACAAGAGAGGCAAAAATCGTATTTAGATGCAACAAAATGAGTGTTTTGAGCAATCTTGCTTTAAATTTTTAAAACCTTTAAAAATTTTTATGTACTTAATCTGAATTCCAAAGACCTTGCCACATAAACAAGCCAATTATTTTTACATTCTTTATCCTAAATTTTGAATGTGTCGTTTGGTGCTTGTAATTTGAATAGATATTTTTCAAGGTTTCTCTTTTTTTTTTTTAAAGAATTGTCACGTGTCAATTGCTGTAAGAAAAAAATGAGCATCACAAAAACAAATAGTTTAAATTTTACAAAGCCTTTTCTAAAAAGAAAAAAAAAAACAAGACAAAAAAAAAAAAAGGGACAAAGCCTTCAAAAGTTTCAGACACGCTTAATCAAAAGGTTTTACTACATTCATAATTCATTGCTGCTATGTTATTTTTTGGATTTTTTGTTCTAAATTTTTAATGGTCATTAGAAAAGGGCGTTTAGTCGTTCGGTTTTTGTTAGTTTTTAGTCAGTTGGTTTCTTAACGAAAGTGATCAGTATATAAAAATATAAATCAAGCAATGACCGATTGTAAGAGAGATTCGGTTGGTTTTTGACCGACGACGGTCGGCTTATAAAGGTCGGTTGTAAACCAATAGTAACGAACTAGACTATAGATAGTAATCCATTAGTAATCTACTCGGTTTCTTTTTTTTTTTTTTTTCCACAACATAATATATGAGATGTTTAAAAAACCCAACATTATGAGAAAATAATAATAAGATAAATAATGAAAACTAGGCAAATTAGTAAGAAAATTCATCATTTAAAGATAAAGTTTAAAGTTGTAAACTTTAAACATGATATGTTCTGTCGGTTTGGTTTTCGAACTAACGAAAAAATCTATTTTGAAGACCAAACCACTCACTTTGTGGACGATCAGATTTTCGACCGAGCCAGTCAGTTTTGCTATTAGAACCCATCCTTTTAGATTTTTTTGTCGGTCTTCGGTTTCTTTGAACAACCTTACATTCTCCTGTGCTTATTCTCATTAATAATGCAGGTTTTTAAATTATCATACTTGGTAAAAAATTATTTCTTCCTATGAATCTAATATATGAAAAATAGACACTTACCATTGATACCTGCTTGTGAAATCTCCAATTTCCAAATATGTTACAATGTTACTTTGGAGGCTTCCTATAACATAGAGGAGTAATTTCCCATTTTCCTCAAAGAAGTGTGTTGGGGTACAATTTAGACCAGCCTAAATTGCCCACGGGCTCTAACGGCCCAATAACGGTCATCGAACGAAATTAGCTTAAACGAATCGGCTATTCGTCGGGTTCATTTGGATCGATTGTTTATTTTGAGACTTCGCCCAAGGATGACTCACACCCTTTTTAGGCCATTGTTCGTTCGGATCGATTGTATCGATCTGATGGTTAATAGTACGTTTTGACGGTTAAAACACGCAAGTTACTGGACCGAAGCATAATGAAGGCGTGATTTCTATAGTTAATCATCAACTGACACATGTCCTACTATTACAGCTACTCACGAGGCATTACTCCACTCCGCTTGACGGTTGACTACCACGATTTCATCTCATGCTCTATATAGAGGGGAATGGTAGCTTTGTGGAGAGACACAAGGAAAAAAGCACTGAAACTTTGCCCGTTCATTTTCTCATATATTCTTACTCTCTTGTAATCTGTACTAAGAAAACTCAATAGTGAATTGCAGTGGACGTAGCTCTTAATTAACGAAGTGAACCACTATAAATCTTGTGTGTTCTTTTGTTTCTGCATAAGTTTCATTTATTTGGTTTTTAATCATATGCATATACTCGAGTGAATATGTTCATCTAACGGTGATTTAAGGGCTCAAGTTTCTAACAAGTTAATCTAAAATTTTTGTATTTTGATTATAGATCCACCGTTTATAAAAATGTCACGCGCCAATCGATTTATCACGTGACACACATAACAGCGCATCCAAATCCAATTCCACGTGGGAAAAGGCCTCGAAGATGAGGTTTGCCGTCTGTTCGGCCACAAATAATTTTCTCTCTCCACCGTTTCTGAAAATCTGACCAGACAAATCCTGGCCCGCGCCCGCCCACTATTCGCTCCTAAAATATCAATCAAAAAACATTCCTCCTCATTCAGAAAAATCCTAATCAACTAAATCCATGGCGTCCGCTTCGCTGCTTCTAGAAGCGAACGCATCGAAATGGAATCGAAGCTTCGCGATTCCACTCCCTCATCCTCCTCCTCATCCGCGCTCCTTCAATCACTGCCTCGCCAGGTCCATCTCTTCCAGGTTCACCGGAATCATAAAGGTCCGCCATGGCTCCTCCTCCTCCAGGCCCAGCGTCAAATGCTTCTTCGCCGCCAAGAAGAACCAACCGATCGGCTCCGAGGCGGTAATTCCCGCGGAAAGCCGCGCGAATCCGTTCGAGGTTGTGGCGCGCGCGATAATGAAAGCCCTCAAGGCGCTGAAGAAGCCCGCGATTGCGGTGGTCTTGCTAGGGTTGCTGCTGATGTACGATCCGAGCACGGCGTTGGCCGCCTCCGGCGGGGGGGTGGGCGGGAGGTCCTTCTCGTCGCGGTCGTCGGCGTCTTCGTCGTCGAGGAGTTACTCGGTGCCGCAGACATCGGGGCGGGGGTTTTCCTATTCCGTGCCGTACTATGCGCCGTCGCCGTTTGGGTTTGGCGGGGGTGGCGTTTACGTGGGGCCGGCCGTGGGAGTGGGCGCCGGGTCTAGTTTCTTTCTTATTTTGATGGGATTCGCGGCGTTTGTTCTGGTTTCGGGGTTTCTTTCGGACCGGTCTGAGGATGGTGTGCTTACTGCCACTGAAAAAACCAGCGTTCTCAAGGTTCAGGTGTGAAAATAGGACCTTTTTCTTCTTTTGTCAAATTGTCTGGTTGATGAATTGTTGGGAATGTTTTTCAATGGAAGTGCTTGGAATTTTCTGAATTTAGCATAAACAATGTCGTTGAAATGCGAAATGTGGAAACTTTTTACCTTATATTGCATTTGTTCCTATGCACTTGAACTGTGACTTCATGGATTTTATTTACTTAATAAGAGCTTATTTTTCATTTAAAAACTGAAGAGTTTGGCAACTCTTTTCCAAATATATACATTCCGCTAGTACTCATTTAGTCAGGTGAACCTACTTGAGGGTTTTGGTTAAATGTTACGCGGCAGTTCAATCTTTACAGGAACATCTCTTTTTTCTCATAATGTTATCACGAAGATGTTGTTCTGAGATATCCTCAACATTTGTGTCTTTATAGGTGGGGTTGTTGGGCATGGGGCGAGCACTTCAAAGGGATCTTAATCGGATTGCTGAAACTGCAGATACCTCTACCCCTGAGGGCTTAAGCTATGTATTGACAGGTGAAACATCTAATTGAGTGCTATTTTTCACTTGTTGTTTTCTTTGTATAAAACTTCCTTCCCATAATTTTGAACAAGAATATTATTTGAGTCAGGTTGAGAGCGTTTGTTTATGGTCCACACTCCACAATGGCTTAATAGAATTTTGAACGTGCAAACCTTTTACTGGAGAAGAGGTGTTTTTCGAAAAGAAAAAAAAAATCATAAATCTAGCTACTCTTTATCTTCGTAGATTTTTATACTTTTGTCTATTGTAATGCAGTTTTTAATGTGGTGTTTTTTTTATTTAGCTGTTTTTTTAGTATTTTTAAGGGAGATATTTTTGGTGCAGAGACAACACTGGCTTTGCTGCGGCACCCAGACTACTGCATTTCAGGTTTCTCATCTGTAAGTTCGACACTATCTCTGAAAATTCTTGACTGATGTGCCCTGTGAGATGTATTTGTCTTTTGTTTGATGAAAACAGAGTCTCATGTAAACATGTAATATGACAAAAAGAGATGGCGGTAATCTATATGGACAAATAACGGCAACTAATATTATCACACTTGACGACATGAAGAGACTTCAGTATTGGGTGCTCTTTTCTTTTACATTTGTTACCACATTTCTTTTGTTTTGTCGTGTTTTTTTTTTTTTTTTTTAATCTTTGTGTTCTCTAAATTCTCTGAAGAATCATTTATAGATCTATGTTATGCCAGCTATGTCTTTCCTTTTAATGCGGATCTTTGCATTACATGTAAAAAAGGTTGAAGACATAATGACTCGTAATGTGCTTGTAGGTGGATATAAAGCGGAGTATGGAGGATGGAGAGAAACGCTTCAATCAACTTTCTATTGAAGAGCGGGGCAAATTTGATGAAGAAACGCTTGTCAATGTGAACAACATAAAAAGGCAAAGCACAACAAGCCAGAGGGCTAGTGGGTTTAGCAATGAGTACATAGTGGTAAGTTCAAGTGAATATGACTTTATCTTGAATTGTGTTGCAACGTATGCCAATTGAGAGTGTCTTATTTTGGTTGTTGAAGCTGTCTGTTTTCTAGTTTACAAGTTGATTGCATTGTTAATTTTCCATTATCCAATTGCAAGCAATTTTGCTTCAATTTGTCAATTTATTTTAAGGGTAATTATTTATTCAAATTTTCTGTGTCCTATTGCCCATTCTTCACTTGGCAATAGTATCAACTTTCTTCTCTCAACCATTAGATTCTTATCCCTCTCTCTTGGAGGGTGGGACTTCAAGGAACGTTAGCCTAATGACATCTGAAACTTGATTATTTTAATATGCCTTCCCTCAACAGAACTACAATTGATGCTTCAAAATTTTGAAAAACGAAAGTCATCATGTCTGCTTTGGTGGTTTAGGAATTTTACAGGGAATAGAAAATGATGCATATTCTTTTTTTATTTTATGACTTTCTATCAGATAACAATTTTGGTAGCTGCTGAAGGAGTGCATAAGCTGCCTGTTATCAATGGCGGCAGGGATTTGAAGGAAGCCTTGCAAAAGCTTGGCTCCATTCCCTCCAGCAAAATACTTGTAAGAATGAAATCTTTTTTATTCATAATGACGAATATTTTTTCCTCTATCATCCATGCTTGACTGGATTAATATATCCTTCTGTTTTCTGCAGGCAGTAGAAGTTTTGTGGACCCCGCAGAATGAAAACGGCACTCTTTCAGAGCGTGAGCTACTTGGAGATTACCCTCTTCTGAGGCCTCTGTAAGAGTACATGCAGCTCTTTTGCACCATGCGTCTGGGAGTTTGAATTGGGTTGGGTCCAATAATCAAGTGGGGCATTTGTAAAGCGCAATTGTGTATAGTATATAGAAAGTATACCAGCCAATGATCCGATTTAATGTCACTCCGATTTATTCAATACGTAAGGGTGTGTTTGGGAAACCAGTTAAAACTAAAAGTTGGAGCTTAAATATTGTAGCATGAGAGGGCTTTGCATTGTAGCGAATTGAACTTGTTTTTGTAAGGTGCTTCCCAAACAGAGCATAAAACTTTTGGACAAAAAGGATAGTGCACCATGTTATGAATTGCAGTTTTGTAAGTTGACAGTAGTGAGCTAGACTTGGTACATGTGTCTGATATTGTTGGAAGAGAATTCCTATACGTTATTGTTGAAAC
>CAMOHE010054695.1:1547-11657 GCA_946598075.1 Artocarpus hirsutus | reverse complement strand
GGCTTCGTAATTCTATAGAGTTCGAGAGTGCAGCTCTAAGCTTTTAGTGGAATAGCGTTAGAGTTGATAATTATGAAATGTATATCTGGGATATTGGGTTTCATAATTATCGGGAGCTTGAACTATATAGGTCTATTTGGTCCCCTTTGCTAGCTCATAAAATCCTGTAACGATACGGCGTGCTTTTACAATAATTGGTGACTTATGTCAGATTTATTAGATAGGTTGAAATTTAGAAGAATCAAATAATTCATGTCTGTTTATTGGTTGAATTAATTTTGTGACAAAATTAAATCAAGATAAACTTGTTGAATTATTGAGATTGGATAATTCTTGTCTGTTTATCAATTGATTTAATTTTAGGTAAAATAAATCAAGATAAACTTGTAGAATTATTAGGAATCTATTTATTATCCTAGAGATTATCTAGATAAAGTTGTTTTAATTAGATAAATTCTCTATTGGGTTATTTGAATTAAAACTGAGGCTTTATCCTATAGAATCTCGGGTGAAAAATAAAAGATTCGCTGAGATTTTTTTTCAGCAGTTCGACATGCCGACGGGGCAAGTTCAGCCTGCCTATGAAAAAGTTCGGCCTACCTATGCGCGAATTAAAAATCACGCGTTTTTACGCGTATCTTATCCGATATTGACCCGAATTTGATTTTGTTTCGAATTTTGAAGACCTTATTTGATAAGGAATGACCCTAGACCCAACCTCTATAAATAGGGAGTGAGTCTCATGAGTTATTTAAATCAATAGAGAGATTAAGAGTGATACTCTACTGGTGAGAATCTGAAGCTCCCTGAGAGCTCTTGTTCACAAATCACAAACACTAGCTTTGGGTTCTCTCAATTGGTTGGAAGGAGAGTCATCTTGAGGAATAGCTGTACGTGTGAGCCCACACTCACTCAGATCGTGGATAGAGAATAGCAAAGAAGACTAGTTGGTTAAGGCTCTTCTGGAACATTACTTCTCTACACAGGTTTCGAGAGCTTTTCGACGACTACAAGGCCAGTAAGATCAGGTTAATTTATACTTATAGTATGTCAAACTTGCATGTAATCCTTCATTCTCTATAAATATCACATGACTCGTTTGGCTGCTTTCCAATGATCCATCCCTGGATTACTTAAGTATCTGCCCAACATCCCTATAACGTATGTAATATCCAGACGCGTACAAACCTGAGCATACATTAGACTCCCTACTGCTGACGCATAAGGAATATTTTGCATTTCCTTAACATCAAAATCATTCTTAGCGCACTGATTGAGACTAAACCTATCTCCCTTAGCAACAAGGGTGTCACCTAGTTTCCAATCCTGCATGCCAAATCTCTTAAGTACCTTCTCGATATAGCTCTTTTGTGATAATCTAAGTATACCCCGAGAGCGATCTCGGTGTATTTGTATGCCTAATACAAAAGAGGCGTCCCTAAGATTCTTTATCTCAAATTCCTTTGAGATGAATCTCTTGGTTTCATGCAATAAGCCTATATCGTTGCTGGCAAGCAATGTCATCAACATACAAAACTAAGAAAATATTCTTACTGCCACTAAACTTATGGTATATACAATCATCAACCATATTCATCTCAAAATCAAACGAGATGATAACCTGATGAAATTTGTAATACCATTGACGAGACGCCTGCTTAAGCCCATAGATGGATTTCTTTAGTTTTCAAACCATCTTCTTTGCATCTCCGACACAAAGTTCTCCGATTGCACCATATAGATTGTCTCATCAATGTCGCCATTGAGAAACGTTGTCTTAACATCCATCTGGTGAAGCACAAGATCAAAATGTGCTACTAATGCCATTATTGTCTCTTTATAGTCGATGCCTTCCTTTTGAGTAAAGCCTTTTGCAATAAGATGAGCCTTATATCTCTCCACATCGCCCTTCGAATCCTTCTTGGTCTTAAATATCCATTTGCAACAAATGGGTTTCGCACCTTCAGACAACGGGACAAGATCCCAAACATTATTGTCTTTTATGGACTTTATCTCCTCATTCATGACATCAATCCACTCGTGAGATTTAGAACTTTTCATGGCTTGACGAAAGTTGATTGGATCATCTTCCACCACTCTAATGTCAACCTCATGTTTTTGGAGAAATATGATATAATCATTAGGAATCACACTTCTCCTTTCTCTAGTGGATCTTCTTAATGGCATAGGTTCTTGAGGTGGAAGAGTTTGTTCTTTTGGAACAATTTTTGGAATAGGAGGTTCTCCGACATTGTCTTGATTTGGATCTTCCTCTTGAACAATGTCAGGAATAGGAACTTGATCAATGTCAATAACAGCTGTAAGAATATCAACATATTCCTCTTCAAAGACAAAGTCCGCAACCCTATCTCCCTCCGCAAACTCGACATCCTCAAAGAACCAAGCAGTTCCAGTCTCGAAAATCGACTTAGTCGTGGGATCATAAAATTTATAACCCCTTAACCTCTCAGAGTATCCAATAAAATAGCAGCTGACAGTTCTGGAGTCCAGTTTCTTTTCATTTGGCCTATAAGGCCTTGCCTTAGTTGGACAACCCCAAATGTGCAAGTGATTCAAACTAGGCCTCTTGCCTGTCCAAAGCTCATAAGTGGTTTTGGCAGTTGCTTTAGTTGGAACTCTATTGAGTATATAAGCTGCAGTCTTTAAGGCTTCTCCCCCAGAGAGATTCTAGCAAGGTAGAGTGACTAATCATACTCCTTATCATGTCCTTAAGTGTTCTGTTTCGCCTCTCAGCAACACCATTCATGCTAGGTGATCCTGGCATGGTGTACTGTAGGACGATACTGCACTCTTCGAGGAACTTAGCAAATGGTCTTGGACGTTGTTCACCTGAACTGTCATATCTGCTGTAGTATTCTCCACCATGATCAGATCTGACACTTTTAATCATTTTGCTGAGTTGGTTCTCAACTTCAGCCTTATAATTCTTGAACACATCCAGTGATTGGCACTTCTCATGAATGAGATACAGGTAGCCATATCGTGAGAAATCGTTTATGAACGTAGTAAAATATTGTTGACCACTCCAAGAAGCCGTAGGAAATGGCCCACAAATATCTGTATGAATTAATTCTAAGATGTCTGAAGCCCTGTTGGCACCTAATCTCTTTATGTTTGTCTGTTTCCCCTTTATGCAATTAACACAAATTTCAATATCTGTAAAATCAAGGGGATCAAGAATCCCGTCTGACACAAGTCTCTTAATTCTCTGCTTGGAGATGTGACCTAATCTCTTGTGCCATAATGAAGCGGAATTCTGATTGGTTAATTTTCGCTTTACACCACGTGTACTTATATGCAAGGTTTTATTAAATGAGGCAACCGTATCAAGTAAATAAAAGTTATCATAAACAGATAAAGAACCAGAACCAATAACTTTTGAATTTTGAAAAAGACTAAATTTACTATTTCTAAATGAACAAAAATAACCAAATTTGTCCAATACAGAAACAGAAATCAAATTCCGTCTAAACGACTGTACAACATAAGTCTCATTCAAATCCAAATAAAATCCAGTCCTTAATAATAACCTAAATGTTCCTATCGCCTCAACTTCCTTTGATTTGCCATCGCCCACATAGATGTATTTTTTACTATCACTTGGCTTTCAGCAGCTCAGGCAACCCTGCATAGACACATTTATGTGAGTAGTAGCACCAAAATCTATCCACCAAGTGTGTCTTGGTACCGAAGTTAAATTAACCTCAAAACAAACTAGATTAAGAAGTGTACCTTTATTTGCACGCCATGAATGATAATTGGTACATTGCTTCTTCTTGTGTCCCTTACCTCCATAGAAGAAATAGGTAAATTTATCACCTTGTCCCTTCTGTTGTTTCTTCTATGGCGCCGCACCTACAGCTCTCTTACCTTTCTTCCTTTTGTTTTTCTTGTCCTTAGAGGTTGTAACCAAATAAGCACTCTTTGCCTTCTCTTGCTTCAGTCTTTCCTCTTCTTACACAATATGAGATGAGCTCATTAAGGGACCATTTGTCCTTTTGACAGTATAGCTCACCTTAAATTGACTGAACTATGCAGGAAGAGATATCAAAACTAAATGCACAAGTAAGTCCTTAGACAGCTCTAGCTTAAGTGCCTTTAGTTTTGAAGCAAGATGAGACATCTTCATGATGTACTCCCTTATGTTTTCTTTTCCTTTATACCTCATTGAAATAAGGTTTGCCAAAAGCAAACTTGCTTCAGCCTTTTCGTTCTTGGCAAACCTCTTCTCAATTTTCTCAAGAAAACCTTTGGCTGTAGTAACCTTTTCGGACATAGTGTCCTTGAAAGTTTCCGAAATAGCACGCTTTATGATCATTAGACTTATGCGATTTGAATGTTTCCACCTTTCCATGTCCCTTTTATCATCAAAGGAACTGTTATCTGTAAGGTCAGGAGGTCGTTCAACCCTCAACGCAAGGTCTAAATCCATGACTCTGAGAACAATCATAATGTTCTCTTGCCATGCCTTGAAGTTTGTGCCATTAAGCATGGGAATTGAATTGATGCTAGTAGAAATATTAGAAGCAGAACTTGCAACTGAACAGAGAACAAAACAACAAAACAGCAAAACAAGAAGCTCACATAAGTTCCATATTATACTTAAATAAATTCAAATCATGGTAAGGTCCATCACAAGATACCTAGCACAACATTAATATTTAGTCTTTAGATAGAAATATTAACTTGTAAATGGTACTCTTAGTGCAGTATTCAAACATTGACAATAAGTACATGTCAAACAATAAATCTTCCTTTGGGCCGATTTATTATTCACATATAAAACCGAATAATCATCACATGTTTATTACCACAGGTGTACATGCAATTCTGTTAAATATTAACCTTCCTTTGGGCCTGTTAATATTCACATAAGTTGCATGAACACAACCATTTATATTTTAAAATAAATTAATTTCCACAAAAGAGGTTACTTTGGTGACATGTTGCTTCAATTAATTCATTTCAAAATATATATAAAATACCAATATTTGAATTTAAAATTACACTAAAAAAATAACCAAAATTAAAATATATATATATTTTCTGGTCAAAGTCAAAGTCAACCGGATAAGGTCCTTGTGGGTCGGGTACTGTACGGACGAGTTACCCTATCTAGCTTTTTTCCTAAACCCAACTCATTAACATATTATTTGACCCAATATTAAAACCTAACCCAAATTAAAACTCAGGCCCATTACCCTTTTTTTTTTTAAATCGGGTCACCCAGGGGTTAAGCCCCTGGGTTTCCAGCCGATCACGAGCCCTCAAGGGCTCTTTGGGCCCATGTAAAAAGCAACCTCTCTTTTTTTTTTTGTTTTTGGTGCCTGGTCACGTAGGGGTTAAGCCTCTAGGTTTGATCTGGTCACGGGCCTGGTTGGCTTGTGTACACCAGAAGCAAATCTGGGCTAAAGCCTAGATTTTTTGCTGCACACCCAAGGGTCATGACCCCTGGGAAATGACACCAGGTGGTTGGGAAGCCAACTGCCAAAGAGACTTCGCCGGCGACCTACACCATGGCTCAGCTCACCGGCGTGACCTGTTGGTGGCCCTAGAGAGCCCCGACGCCTACGGTGAGCAGCCGGCTACAGGCCAAAACACACCCAATAAGGACCCTCTTTTTTCCATTTTTTTTTTCTTTTCCTTATGCAGCGGCTTTTGGTCGCTGTTTCCATGCACCGCCGCCACCAAAGGCCACTATTCTCCCTGTCCGGCGAGGCCTAACGGTCTCAGATAAGATTAACCTAATTAAAGTGATCTACTAAAGTATAAAGTTTTGGGTTTTAAAGCATCTCATAAAGTGTGAGTACAAAATTATGTGTAGAGACCTAAAGTATAATTTCTATTTTTATGATAGGCACAAATAGAAATAAGGAAAAGTTAAAAATATTATAAATGGTTGTGGTCTCTAAGTCAGAATGTAACGTGACTTTTCTGGCATCACATCACTGAAAAAGATAGAGAGAAAACTTCCTCTCATAGAATCATACTTTTTTGACTCATAAGATCAATAACCGAGAATTCAACCGTTTTAATGGATTCAGGTATACTTCCACTGTAATTATTAATAAATTAACATAAGTCTTGAGATTTGATGATGGTTATCATCAATAAATTTTGTTCCAACATGATTATCATTGCTCTTTTTTTTTTTCTTTTGGCCTCCACGTGCTCTATTCTTAGCCGGCCGATTCTCCCATTCTTGTCACTCTATTCATCAAACGCAATACGTGCATACTTCACAATAACTCATTATCATCCGAAGGAGTGTATTTGATAACAAAATTGAAACTTAAATATTATCACATATAAAAGCTTTATACTGTTTATTTTTTACGGTAATATATGGACTTTCCGTTTTTATATTTGTATTTTCTTATGATATATGTACTAGTTTTATTAGGATCATTGTTACGTTTTTAATTTGGTGATGAATTCCTGAGTTGTAGCGTTGGGTATCCTATTAGAATTCAGATCAAGCTACTGCAGTCAAATTCTTGTAAACTGAAATTCCGTTTATTATTAAATAAGTCAGAATTAATAATAAAAAAAGGGAATAACTCAGAAAACAATCACAATCATCCTCCCCATCTCTGCTTATTTTTGAGGGATATTTTGAATAGAACCAAAGAAAAGAAAATGTACCTGGCACCGACGGCGGAGCAAAATGTTAATCATTGTAAGGTACGACATTAATTATACTTGACTGTTCATTACTTCAACCAAATGTAAGGCTCAAGCACAAAAATAATAATAATAATAAATCACAAAAATTTGTATCTATTATGCAAAACTATAAAGTTAAAAATCTAGACAATTTAAATGTTATAAACAACAATATACCCGCAGATTATATGAGCACTGGCTTACTGTAATATGCGGAACAACATTTATTGTGAACAAAATTAACCAAATCTCAGCTTAGCTTCCCCGATTGTGCGTGCTTCGCCAGGTGAATGTGAAACGAACAAAGCTAAGACCATGAGATTTCCCCTTCTTCTCGCTGCATATACCACCTTTCCTTTTAGTCTAATCTCTTTTATTTTTAAAGATTTGTTTTCGGTTTGCCACTACCGGAGACACGCCTCATCTCTGTCCGCATGGTCACAAATTCCTCAGCGGCAGAAGGGTGAATTCCCACCTGTTAAACAAAAATCAGAAGCTTCTTTAAGTAGCAGTGATAAAGCAAATAAATATTTCAAAATGAAGGAAAGAGAATTTTTGAAGTTAAAAGCAAGGTTTTCTCAAGGAGGGCAATATTCTTAATTTTCTCCTACGTTGAACCAAAAAAAATGCAGCTCACCGTGCTGTCAAATTGTGCCTTGGTTGCTCCACACTTCACTGCAACAGCAATACCCTGTGAGATACAGCCGAAACAAAAATCAGAGATTTTATCTTTAGAGAACAGAACAAAAAATAAAAGCAAAGATCTAGCAGCAGATTTAAGAATGTCCTCAAGACTTCATGCCTTGATGCCTTTGTTAATGATCTACGGGCCCACCTCATGCGATCACATCACATGTTTATCTTCTCGCAAAGATGTGCCCAAATGGCTAAAATAAACCTTTCTATACCGAAATCAACATTGGATTCTACAAAGCCTATCAAATACGGAAACAAAACTTCTACCATATAAAGCATAGATCTTTTTTGGATAAGAAAGAGAGCCATGAAATGGAATGGTCGGTGTATGAGAAGATAGAGCGTCTTTATTCAGTCATATCAACGGCCATGTAACACAAAGCATCAAAGACAGACTGACACTTGAAAGTTACATTTCAAGAGCTATATTAAATTCTATAAGAATAGCTACAAGATTTATTATTCTCTTTCCAGTAACGTCAGAACTCTAGAAAGTTCAAGATGCCATTCACCTTCTGACGAAGATAACAACAGACACGGCACCATGTTTAATTTCGAAGCAATATCACTGCACCTAGCATTCTTTATATTTACCAAGTCTGAATTCCTTAATCCCATATAAAGGAACGGCTCTGGTAACATAAAGATAATTTTAAGTTACCAAACTTTAGACCGTGAAATAATAGATGATGCAATGACTAGCTCATAATATCTAAGGAGATAAATAAAGATGATGAAGTTGGAGCAAAAAATACCTGCATAATTTCGGGCGCATCTGGCCCACACATGGATGCCCCAAGAACTTTATCCGTCTCAGCATCAACAACAAGCTTCATAACTGACTTTTCTTGGCGCCTAAGGGGGAAAAATTGAAATAGAAACTTGTAAAGTTGATAAATGCTTAAACACTAAAATGTAGCAAGCAAAAAGCATACATTACAGGTTAACCCAAGAAGAGCGGCTTGGGTAAGATCTCAAGTACAATATTATCCCCAAATTATTATTTTAAAAACAAAAAAATAAAAAGATGGTAGTATTTAACAGTCATTGATAAACAAAACTAAATAATCAAAGCTGCACTTAGTTTCATAATAATTTGCAATATGTCTCTGCCTGGTCTTTTTCATTATATTGAATGAAGAGGAGATCACATAAAACTCTCCATAAAAATAGTTAAGGTGATAATTAACAACTAATGTTGCTAATTCTGTCTTCATGACCGAAAAAATTAGGCTTTGTAGTGGCTCATAAAAAACACTTAAAGGAATCGTTGATGAGCTGACCTCGCACTCTATGAATACATGAAATTACTGAGCAAGAATAATATTCAACGTAAAAAGGACTTTTTCCAGGCTATTAGAATTTGCTGTAAATCTTCTACCATAAAGAATACAGTTAGTCATGGTATGTTGTGAACTTATTTGATATCGGATTTGTAAAATTACCCGGAGATAGTGTTCTTCATTGGATTGAAGCTTGACGTGAAGATTGAAATATCACCATTAGCTTGCTCTATTGCCTGTTCTTCACTGAGGCCCACTACAGAAAGAGGTGGTATGCTGCAAATGAGCAAAACACATAATCATTCACCAACAGGGGGAAAAAATTTTCTGGTATATTGACTGACTATTCACAAACATGGTAAATAAAACGTGATGTTACTAACAAAAAACGTAGGTCAGTGTGAGATTTCTATCATGATTGGAGAGAAAAAGATCACGTGACACAGACCACTGTTTTGTCCTATCCAGTCTTTCTTTATTTTGTGCTTCTTAAAGAGAAAGACAATACTTAAAATATGTTGTGCCCAAGGTCCTCGGATGTTCAATAGTAATACCCTTATTATGATGTAATTCATTTCATTCACAAATAAAAAAATAAATAAATAAATAACTTCTGATTAAAAAGAAGAAAAATGCTTACGTAAAGACTGCACAGGGTATATCTCTGTAATCTGGTTTGCTGGGTTGCCCCCCAAAAACAGTTTTCTGTACACACGTCCAATTACGCGTTGATAAAACCAACATTTTACAAGGAAGAAAAATGCACTCTTAATGCAAATAAATTAAAAATACAAGGGACAAAACAAACACATACAGCAAAACACGTTCCTTCCATTAAGGCCACAGGGGTAAGATTCATCCGGTTTGTAACATCCCCAACAGCCCATATGCTAGGTATATTGGTTCGCGAGTACTCATCCACCTAGAAAACCAAAATAAAAATAAAAAATAAAAATAAAAAAAAGGGAAGCAAAACAAAAAAAATAAGCAACCACCACCATTGCCAATTAGAATAATGAGGAATTTGTTTAGAAGAGAAGCTACAAGAAATTGCCAAAGTACAGCTGATGCCATTCAAGAGTAAAGCTGAACAGCAAAGCACAAAATCGTAAAAACCAATATTTAGAAAGACAAAGCAGGTCACCTTAACAGCTCCTGTCTTATCAAGTTCCACCCCAACGGATTCCAAATTCAACCTTTTTGTGTTGGGAGCTCGACCTGCAGCCAAAAAAAAATGATACTACAGAAGCCAGATAACACAATAAAATATTGTTCCAATGTTTTAAAGTGTTGGAAAGTTAGAGTAAAATCCCACGATTATTCGAATAAATTAGTGGAATATTAGTTTTCAAAATTAAGATTTTTTTCTTTTTTGTTTTTCCTGATTGTGTGTTATTATACCAATCAATTGAGGATTAGTTTCCTAGAATTAGGGGATCATTGA